>LOEQ01009117.1:25644-37000 GCA_001685075.1 Bramus lutescens | reverse complement strand
GGGGAGGAGGGGGAGATCTTGGGGTTTGGGATGGTGGGGATTGAGGAAGGATAGTTGAGGGAGCATGGAATTTGATATTGATGAAGGGACCCATTTTAGGGTTAGCAAAAGTCTAGACATAGAATCTTACAGTACAATGTGGAATTCTTAACTTAGAATCCTATAGTACAATGAGGAAGTCTAGACTTGTGACTTATAATACAATGTGGAAATCTAGACTTAGAATCATATAGAACAATGTGGAAATCTAAACAAAGAATCCTATAGTGCAATAAATAACTATTGCTTACAAATTTATGGTACAATGTGGAAATCTAAACTTGGAAATCTATAGTAAAATGTGGAAGTCTGGGTTAGAAGCATATGATAAAATGTGGAAGTCTACAATTAAAATTCTATATTACAATGTGGATGTCTAGACATAGAATCCTCTAGTACAATGTGTAACTCTAGACTTAGAATCATGTAGTACAATGTGAAAGTCTAGACATAGAATCCTATAGTACAATGTGGAATTCTTCACTTAGAATCTTATGGTACAATGTGGATTCTAGCCTTAAAATCCTATAGTACAACGTGGAAATCTAGACTTTGAAACATATGGTGCAATGTTGAATTCTAGACTTAGAATCCTATAGTACAATGTGGATGTCAAGGTGAGAATCATATGGTACAATGTGGAAATCTTGAATTAGAATGGTAAAGAACAATTTGGAAATCCAAATTAGAATCTTTTGGTACAATGTGGAATTCTAGACTTAGAATCCTGTAGTACAATGAGGAATTCTAGACATAGAATCCTATAGTACAATGTGGAATTCTTTACATATAAACTTACAGTGCAATGTTGAATTCTCGACTTAGAATCCTATAGTAAAATGTGGATGTCAAGATAAGAATCTTATGGTACAATGTGGAAATCTAGACTTTGAATAGTATAGAACAATTAGGAAGTCTAGATTAGAATCTTATGGTACAATGTGGAAGTCTAGACTTGAATCCTATACTACAATGTGGAAATCTAGTTTTAGATTCCTACAATAAAATGTGGAAATTAAGTCTTAAAATTCAATATTACAATGTTGGCGTCTAGACTCATAATCCTATATTGCCATGAGGAAGTATAGACATAGAATCCTCTAGTACAATATAGAAAACTAGACTTAGAATCCTGTAGTATCATGTAGAATTCTATACATTGAATCCTAGAGAACAAGGTTGAAGTCTAGACATAATACTATAGCACAATCAGGAATTTTGAATTAAAACCTTATGGTCCAATGTAGAATTCTAGACCTAGAATCCTATAGTACATTGTGGTACTGTAGACTCAGAATCTCTAGATGTAGAATCACATAGTACAATTTGGAATTCTAGACTTAGAATCTTATGGTACAATGTGGAAATCTAGACTTAGATTCCTATAGAACAATGCGGAATTCAAGACTTAGAATCATATAGTACAATGTGGAAGTCTAGATTCATAACTTATTGTACAATATGTAATTCTACGCTTAAATCCTAGAGTACATTGTGGTATAATAGACTCAGAATCCTATAGTACAATGTGGAATTATAGACTTAGAATGTAATATTACAATGTGGAAGTCTAGACTTAGAAACGTGTGATCCAATATGGAATTCAATACTTAAAATTCAATAGTACAATGGGAATGTATAGACTTAGAATCCTATAGTACTATGTCGAATTCTAGACTTAGAAACCTATGGTACAATGTTTAAGTTAGACTTAGAATCCTACAGTAAAAGATAAAATTCTAGACTAGGAACTTACAGTACAATGGGGAAATCTATACTTGGAATCCTGTAGTACATTGTGGAATGCTAGACTTAGAATCCTATAGTACAATTTAGAAGTCTAGACTTAGAATCCTATAGTACAGTGTGGAAGACTAGATTAGATTCTTATGGTACAATGTAGAATTCCAAACTTAGTATCCTCTAATATAATGTATAAGTCTTGCCTTAGAATCGTATAGTACAATGTGGAAGTCTAGACTTATGATCCTGGAGTTATATGCGGAATTTTAGACATTAACTCCAATAGTTCTATCTGAAAACATAGACATAGAATACTCTAGGACAATGTAGAATTCTAGACATAGAATCCTCTAGTACAATGTAGTATACCAGACATAGAATCCTAGAGTACTAGGTTGAAGTCTAGAAATAGAATACTATAGCAAAATGTGGAATTTTGAATTATAACCTTATGGTCCATTGTCGAAATCTAGACTTAGAATCTTATAGTGCATGTGAATGTCTAGACTTAGAATCCTATAGTACAATGTGGAAGTTTAGACATAGAATCCTATAGTACAATGTGGAATACTAGCCTTTGAATCTTACAGTACAATGTGAAAGTCTAGACTTAGAATCTTATAGTACAATGTGGATGTATAGACTTAGAAAACTATAGTACTATGTAAAAGTCTTCACTGGAAACATCATAAAATGAGGTAGTCTAGATTTGGAATCCTATAGTACAATGTGGAAGTGTATACTTAGAATCCTTTAGAACAATGTGGAAGTTTAGACATAGAATCTGATGATATAATGTGGACTTCTAGACTTAGAATCCCATAGTACTTTGTGGAATTCTAGACTTAAAACCCTATAGTACAATGCGGAAATCTAGAATTAGAACCTTATGGTACAATGTGGAATTCTAGACTTAGATTTCTATAGTGCAATGAGGAAGTCTAGACTTTGTGACTTATAATCAATGTGGAAATCTAGACTTAGAATCATATAGAACAATGTGGAAATCTTGACCAAAAAATCCTATTGTACAATGAATAAGTCTTGCTTAGAACTTTATGGTCCAATGTGGAAATCTATATATGGAAATCTATAGGAAAATGTGGAATTCTGGGTAAGAAGCATATAGTAAAATGTCGAATACTACAAATAGAATCCTATATTACAATGTGGAAATCTAGACATAGAATCCTCTAGTATATTGTGGAATTCTAGACTTAGTATCCTGTAGTACAATGTGGAAGCCTAGACATAGAATCCTATTGTACAACGGGTAATCCTTGACATAGAATTTTATGGTTCAATGTGGATTCTTGATTTGGAATACTATAGTAAAATGTGGAAATATAGACTTCGAACCATTTGGTGCAATGTTGAATTCTAGACTTAGAATCCTATAGTACAGTGTGGATATGAAGATAATAATGTGGAAATCTAGACATAGAATGTGGAAATCTAGACATAGAATATTATAGAACAATTTGGAAGTCTAGATTAGAATCTTACTGTACAGTATGGAAGTCTAGGCTTGAATCCTATAGTACATTGTGGAATTCTAGTCTCAGAATACTATAGTACAATGTGGAATTATAGACTTATAATCATATAGTAAAATGTGTAATTCTAGATGTAGAATCATATGGTACAATTTGGAATTCTAGATTTAGAATCTTCTGGTACAATGAGGAAGTCTAGACTTAGATTCCTACAGTAAAATTTGGAATTCTAGACATAGAATCGTAGAGTACAATGTGGAAATCTGGATTGGAACCTTATGGTATAATGTGGAAATCGAGACTTATATTCTTATAGTACATTTTGGAATTCTAGACTTAGAATCTTATTGTACAATGTGGAAGTCTAAACTTAGATTCCTATAGTACAATGTGGAATTCTAGACTTAGAATCATAGAGTACAATGTGGAAGTATGGATTAGAACCATATGGTACAATGTGGAATTTGAGACTTATATTCTTATAGTACATTATGGAATTCTAGATTTACAATCCTATAGTACAATGTGGAAATCGAGATTTATAATCCAATAGTAAATTTTGGAAGTCTAGACTTAGAATCCTATAGTACAATATCAGAATCTAGACTTAGAATCCTATAGGAGTTATTGAAAATCAAGATAAGAGCCTTACGATTCAATGAGCAAATCTCGACTTAGAATCCTATAGTGCAATGTGGAAGTCTAGATTAGTATCTTATTGTACAGTATGGAAGTCTAGGCTTGAATCCTATAGTACATTGTGGAATTCTAGACTCAGAATCCTATAGTANGGAAGTCTAGATTAGTATCTTATTGTACAGTATGGAAGTCTAGGCTTGAATCCTGTAGTACATTGTGGAATTCTAGACTCAGAATCCTATAGTACAATGTGGAATTATAGACTTATAATCTTATAGTAAAATGTGGAAGTCTAGACGTAGAATCATATAGTACAATTTGGAATTCTAGACTTAGAATCTTATGGTACAATGAGGAAGTCTAGACTTAGATTCCTATAGTAAAATGTGGAATTATAGACTTAGAATCATAGAGTACAATGTGGAAATCTGGATTGGAACCTTATGGTACAATGTGGAAATCGAGACTTATATTCTTATAGTACATTATGGAATTCTAGACTTATAATCCTGTAGTACAATGTGGAAATCCAGATTTAGAATACTTTTGTACAATGTGGAAGTCTAGTTTAGAATCTTACGGTTTGATGTGGAAATCTAGACCTAGAACCTTATTAAAAATGTGGAATACTAGACTTAAAATCCTATAGTACATGTTGAAGTCTAGAATTAGAACCTTATGGTACAATGTGGAATTCTAGACACAGAATCCTATAGTAAAATACGGTATTCTAGACTTAGAATCCTATAGTACAATGTGGTAATCAAGACTTAGAATCCCATGGTACAATATGGAATTCTATATTTTGAGACCTCTAGTAAAATTTGGGAGTCAAGTCTTAGAATCCTATAGTACAATGTCAGAATTTAGACTTTGAATCCTATGGAACTTAGTGGAAATCAAGATAAAAGCCTTATGATACAATGAGGAAATCTAGACTTAGAATCCTGTATTACAATATGGAATTTTAGATTAGTATCTTCTTGTACAATACGGAAGTCTAGGCTTGAATCATAAGGTATATTGTGGAAGTCTAGACTTAAAATCCTATAGAACAATGTGGAATTAAAGACTTAGAATGTAATACTACAGTATGCAAGTCTAGAATTAGAATTCTCGACTTAAATCCTATAGTACAATGTGGAAGTCTAGAATTAGAACCTTATGGTACAATGTGGAATTCTAGACATAGAATCCTATAGTACCATATGGAATTCTAGAGTTAGAATTCTATAGCACAATGTGGAAATAAAGACTTAGAGTCCTATAGTACAATGTGGAATTCTATATTTTGAATCCCATAGTACAATGTGGAAGTCTAAACTTAGAATCCTATAGTACAATGTCAGAATGTAAACTTAGAATCCTATAGTACTTAGTGGAAATCAAGATAATAATATTATGATACATTGAGGAAATCTAGACTTACAATCTTATAGTACAATGTGGAAGTCTAGATTAGTAACTTATTGTACAATATGAAAGTCTAGGCTTGAATCGTAGAGTACATTTTGGTATACTAGACTCAGAATCCTGTAGTACAATGTGGAATTATGGACTTATAATAAATTGTTACAATGTGGAAGTCTAGACTTGGAACCTTTTGGTCCAATGTGGAATTCTATATTTAGAATTCAATAGTACAATGGGAATGTATAGACTTAGAATCCTCTAGTACAATGTGGAATTCTAGACATAGAATCCAATGGCACAATGTTTAAGTAAGACTTAGAATCGTATAGTAAAGGGTAGAGTTCTAGACTAGGATCTTACGGTTCAATGGGGAAATCTAGACTTGGAATCCTGAAGTACATTGTGAAATTCTAGACTTAGAATCCTATAGTACATTTGGAAGTCTAGACTTAGAATCCTATAGTACAATGTGGAAGACTAGGTTAGATCCTTATGGTACAGTGTGGAATTCTAAAGTTGTAATCCTATACTATAATGGGGAAATACTGCCTTAGAATCATATAATACAATGTGGAAGTCTAGACTTTTGATCCTGTATTTCAATGCGGAATTCTAGACATAAACTCCAATAGTTCTATGTGAAAATGTAGACATAGAATCCTACAGCACAATGTGGATGTCTAGGCTTAGAATCCTATAGTACTATGTGGACATCAAGATAAGAATCTTATGGTACAATGTGGAACTCTAGACGTAGAATAGTATAGAATAATTTGGAAGTCTAGAGTAGAATCTTATGGTATAATGCAGAAGTCTAGACTTGAATCTTATACTACAATGTGGAATTGTAGATTTAGAATCCTGTAGTACAATATGGAAATCAAGACTTAGAATTCAATATTACAATGTTGACGTCTAGACTCATAATCCTTAATTATCATGAGGAAGTATAGACATGGCTTCCTCTAATACAATGTAGAATTCTAGACATAGAATCCTAGAGTACAAGGTTGAAGTCTAGACATAGAATACTATGGCACAATGTGGAATTTGAATTAGAACATTATGGTCCAATGTGGAATTCTAGACTTAAAATCATATAGTTAATTGTGGTATTCTTGATTCAGAATCCTATAGTACAATGTGGAATTCTAGACAAAGAAACTAAAATTGCAATGTGGAATTCAGGAGTTAGAACCTTATGGTCCTATGTGGAATTCTATTCTTAGAACCTTATAGTAAAATGTGGAAGTCTAGACGTAGAATCATATAGTACATTATGGAATTCTAGACTTATATTCATATAGTACAATGGGGAAATCTAGATTTAGAATCCTATAGTACAATGTGGAAGTCTAGTTTATAGTCTTATGGTTGAATATTGAAATCTAGACCTAGAACCTTATTAAAAAATATGGAATTCTATACTTAGAATCCTATAATACAATGATGAATTCTAGATTAAGATTCCTATAGTACAATGTGGAAATCAAGACTTAGAATTCCATTTTACAATGTTGACGTCTAGACTTATAAACCTATACTAATATTATGAAGTAAAGACAGAGAATCCTCTAGTACAATGTAGATTTCTAGACATAGAATCCTGTAGTACAATGTAGAATTCTAGACATAGAATCCTAGAGTACAGGGTTGAAGTCTAGAAATAGAATACTATGGCACAATGTGGAATTTTGAATTAGAACCTTATGGTCTAATGTGGAATTCTAGACTTTGAATCCTATAGTATATTGTGGAATTCTAGAGAAAGAAACTAAAATTATAATGTGGAATTCTAGAGTTAGAACCTTATGGTCCTATGTGGAATTCTATTCTCAGAATCTTATAGTAAAATGTGGAAGTTTAGACGTTGAATCATATAGTAAAATTTGGAATTCTAGAAGTAGAATCTTATGGTAAAATGTGGAAGGCTAAATGAGATTCCTATAGTACAATGTGGAATTCTAGACTTAGAATCATAGAGTACAATGTGGAAGTCTGTATTTGAACCTTGTGTTACCATGAGGAAATCAAGACTTAAATTCTAACAGTACATTATGTAATTCTAGATTCATAATCCTATAGTACAATGTGGAAATCTAGATTTAGAATCTATAGTACAATGTGGAAATCTAGTTTAGAATCTTATGGTTTAATGTTGAAATCTAGACTTAGAACCATATTAAAAATGTGGAATTCTAGACTTAGAATCCCATAGTGCAATGTGGAATTCTAGATTTAGATTCCTATAGTACAATGTGGAAATCAAGACTTAGAATTCAATATTACAATGTTGACATCTACACTTATAATCCTATATTAACCTTAGCAAGTATAGACATAGAATCCTCTAGTACATTGTAGAATTCTCGACATAGAATCCTCTAGTACAATGTAGAATTCCGGACACAGAATCCTAGAGTTCTAGGTTGAAGTCTAGACATAGAATACTATAGCATATTGTGGAATTTTGAATTAGAACCTTATGGTCCAATGTGGAATTCTAGACTAAGAATCTTATGGTACATGTGGAAGTCTAGACTTAGAATCCTATAGTACAATGTGGAAGTTTAGACGTAGAATCCTATAGTACATTGTGGAATACTAGACTTAGAATCTTACAATACAATGTGGAAGTCTAGACTTAGAATCTTATAGTACAATGTGGATGTATATACTTAGAAACCTATAGTACCATGTAAAATTCTTCATTAGAATCTTATCGTAAAATACGGTAGTCTAGATTTAGAATCCTATAGTACAATGTGAAGTGTATATTTAGAATCCCTTAGAAAAATGTGGAAGTCTAGACTTAGAACCTTATGAGACAATGTGGAATTCTAGACTTTGAATCCTATAGTACTTTGTGGAATTCTAGACATAAAATCATATAGTACAAGGTGGAAGTCTAGAATTAGAACCTTATGGTACAATGTGGAATTCTAGACTTAGAATCCTATAGTACAATGAGGAAGTCTTGATTTTGTGACATATAATTCAATGTGGAAATCTAGAATAATTATCATATCGAACAATGTGGAAATCTAGACAAAGAATCCTATAGTATAATATGGAAGTTTAGACATAGAATCCTATAGTACAATGTGGAAATCAAGACTTAGAATACTATAGTACAACGTGAAATACTATATTTTGAATCCTATAGTAAATTTGGAAGTCAAGTTTTAGACTCCTATAGTACAAGATCAGAATCTAGACTTAGAATCCTGGAGTACTTAGTGGAAATCGAGATAAGAGCCTTATGATAGAATGAGGAAATCTTGACTTAGAATCCTGTAGTAAAATGTGGAAGCCTAGAGTAGTATCTTATTGTACAATATGGAAGTCTAGGCTTGAATCCTATAGTACATTGTGGAATTCTCGACTCAGAATCCTATAGTACAATTTGGAATTATAGACAAAGAATAATATTACAATGTGGAAGTCTAGATTTAGAACCTTATGATCCAATGTGGAATTCTATACTTAGTATTCAATAGTACAATGGGAATGTATAGACTTAGAATCCTATAGTGCAATGTAGAATTATAGACTTTGAATCTGATGGTACAATGTTTAAATTAGACCTAGAATCCTATAGTAAAAGGTAGAATTCTATAGCAGGATCTTACGGTACAATGGGGAAATCTAGACTTGGAATCCTGTAGTACATTGTAGAATTCTAGACTTAGAATCCTATAGTACCATGTGGGAGTCTAGATATAGAATCCTATAGTACAATGTGGAAGAATAGATTATATCCTTATGGTACAATGTGGAATTCTAAACTTAGAATCCTCTAATATAATGTGGAAGTCTTGTCTTAGAATCATATAGTACAATGGGGAAGTCTAGACTTATAATCCTGTAGTTCAATGCGGAATTCTAGACGTAAACTCCAATAGTTCTATGTGAAAATATAGATATAGAATCATATAGTACAATGTGGAATTCTAGACTTAGAATCCTATAGTACTATGTGGATGTAAAGATAAGAATCTTTTGGTACAATGTGAAAATCTTGACTTAGAATAGTATAGAACAATTTGGAAGTCTAGATTAGAATTTTATGATACAATGTGGAAGTCTAGACTTGAATCCTTTACTACAATGTGGAATTCTAAATTTAGATTCCTATAGTACCCTATGGAAATGAAAACTTAGAATTCAATGTGACAATGTTGACGACTAGACTCAAAATCCTATATTACCATGAGGAATTATAGACATAGAATCCTCAAATACAACGTAGAATTCTAGACCTAGAATACTATAGCACAATGGGGAATTTTGAATTAGAATCTTATGGTCAAACATGGAATTCTAGAATTAGAATCATATAGTACAATGTGGAATTTTAGAGTAGAATCCTATAGTACAATGTGGAATACTAGACTTAGAATCTTACAGTACAATGTGTAAGTCTAGACTTAGAATCTTATAGTGCAATGTGGATGTATAGACTTAGAAACATATAGTACTATGCAAAAGTCTTGATTAGAATCTTATTATAAAATGTGGTAGTCTAGATACAGAATCCTATAGTACAATGTGGAAGTGTACACTTAGAATCCTTTAGAACAATGTGGAATTCTAGACTTAGAATCATAGAGTACAATGTGGAAATCTGGATTAAAACCTTATGGTACAATGTGGAAATCGAGACTTATATTCTTATAGTACGTTATGGAATTCTATACTTATAATCCTATAGTACAATGTGGAAATCTAGATTTAGAATCCTATAGTATAATGTGGAAGTGTAGTTTAGAATCTTATGGTTTAATGTTGAAATCTAGACTTAGAACCTTTTTAAAAAATGTGGATTTCTAGACTTAAAATCCTACAGTACAATGTGGAAGTCTAGAATTATAATATTATGGTACAATGTGGAATTCTAGATGTTGAATCGTATAGTACAATATGGAATTCTAAACTTAGAAACCTATAGTACAATGTGGAAATCAAGACTTAGAATCCTATAGTACAATGTGGAATTCTACATTTTGAATCCTGTAGTAAAATTGGGAAGTCAAGTCTTAGAATCCTATAGTACAATGTCAGAATCTAGACTTAGATTCCTATAGTACTTAGTGGAAATCAAGATAAGAGCCTTATGATACAATGAGGCAATCTCGACTTAGAATAATGTAGTACAATGTGGAAGTCTAGATTAGTATCTTATTGTACAATAAGGAAGTCTAGGGTTGAATCCTATAGTACATTGTGGAATTCTAGACTCAAAATCCTATTGTACAATGTGGAATTATAGACTTAGAATGTAATATTACAATATGGAAATCTAGTATTAGAATCCTACAGCACATTGTGGAATTCTCGACTTTAAATGATATAGTACAATGTGGAAGTCTAGAATTAGAACCTTATGGTACAATGTGGAATTCTAGACATAGGATCCTATAGGACAATATGGAATTCTAGAGTGAGAATCCTATAGTACAATGTGGAAATCAAGACTTAGAACCCTATAGTACAATGTGGAATTCTATATTTTGAATCCCATAGTACAATGTGGAAGTCGAAACTTTGAGTCCAAGAGTACAATGTCAGAATGTAGACTTAGAATCCTATGGTACTTAGTGGAAATCAAGATAAGAATATTATGAAACAATGAGGAAATCTAAACTTAGAATCCTTTGTACAATGTGGAAGTCTAGATTATATCCTTATGTTACAATGTGGAAATCTAGACTTACAAACATAGTAAAATGCGGAAATCTCAACTTATATTCTTATAGTACAATATGGAATTCTAGACATATAATCCTACAGCACAATGTGGAGAACTAGACTTAGAATCCTATAGTAAAATGTGGAAATCTAGATTAGAACCTAATGTTAAAATGTGGAATTCTAACCTTAGAATCCTATAGTATAATTTGGAAGTTTTGACTTATAATCCTATAATATGATGTGGAAATCTAGACTTAGAATTCTATAGTACACCCTCTTCCCCTTCTCACTTCTCTCTCCCCCTATCCCCTTACCTCCACCCCACCCCCACC
>LOEQ01009117.1:0-20636 GCA_001685075.1 Bramus lutescens | reverse complement strand
TAGCTTCTCTAGGATCATGAATTATAGGATGCATGATCTTTATTAATGGCTAGAATTTCTATACTTAGAGGCAGATGGTACAATGTGGAATTCTATACTTAGAATCCTATAGTATAATGTTTAACTCTAGATTAGAAACTTATGGTACAATGTGGAAATCCAGACTTAAAATAGTATAGGATAATGTGGAAGTCTAGATTAGATCCTTATGGTACAATGTGGAAATCTAGACTTAGAATACTCTAATACAATGTTGAATGGTAGACTAAGAATCGTATAGTACAATGTGGAATTCTAAACTTAGGTTCCTCTAGTACAATGAGGAAGTCTAGAATAGAACGTTGTGTTACAATGTGGAAATCAAGACTTAGAATCCAATAGTGCAATGCAGAACTCTAGTTTAAAACCTTATGGTTTAATGTGGAAATCTAGACTTAGAACCTTATAATACTATGTGGAATTGAAGATTTAGAATCGTATAGTACAATGTGGTAGTATAGACTTAGTATTCTATAGTATTGTGTGGAATTCTAGACAAAGAATCTGATTAGATTAGATTAATCTAGATTAGAATCTTATGGCACAATGTGGAAATTTAGACTTATAATGATATAGTACAATACGGTATTCTAGACTTGTAATCCTATAGTACAATGTGGAAATCTAGACTTAGAATCCTATAGTAAAATGTTGAAGTCTAGATTAGAACCTTATGGTACAATGTGGAATTCTAGAGAAAGAATCCTATAGTACAATGTGGATTATCGACTTAGAGTCCTATAGTACAGTGTGGAAATCTAATTTACAACCTTATGGCTTAATGTCAAAATCTAGACTTAGAATCTCATAGTACAATCTGGAAATCTAGATTAGAAACTTAGGATAAAATGTGGAATTCTAGACATTGAATCCTATAGTACAATGTTGAATTCTAGACTTAGAATCATATAGTTCAATGGAGAAGTCTAGACATAGAAACCTATAGTACAATGTGGAAGTATAGAATAACAATCCTATGGTAAAATGTGGAAAACTTAACTTAGAATCCTATAGTACATCATGGAATTGTAGAATAGAAACTTATTGTACAATGTAGAAGTCAAGACATATATTATTATATTACAATATGAAATTTTGAACTTATAATCCTATAGTACAATGTGGAAATCTAGACTTTTATTCCTATAGCATAATGTGGATGTCTAGTTTAGAACCTTATGGTAGAATAAGCAAATCTAGACTTAGAACCTTATAGTACAATATGGAATTCTAAACTTATAATCCTATATTACAATGTGGAAGTCTAGATTAGAACCTTATAGTATAATGTGGAACTGTAGACTTCGATTCCTATAGTACAATGTGGAATTCTTGACATAGAATCCTATAGTACAATATGGAATTGTATACATCCACATTGTACTATAGGATTCTAACTCTAGAATTCCACATTTTGCTGTAGGACTCTATGTTTAGAATTCCACATTGTACCATAAGGTTCTAATCAAGACTTATTCATTGTATTACAAGATTCTAAGTTTAGACTTCCAGATTATACTATAGGATTCTAAGTCTAGAATTCCACATTGCAGAATTAGTTTCTAATCTAGATTTCTGCATTGTACTAAAGCATTTTAAGTCTAGAATTCCACGTTATACCATATCCTTCTAAGTCTATAATTCCACATTGTACCATAAGGTTTTAATCAAGATGTCTGATTGTACTGTAGGATTCTATATTTTGAATTCCATTTTGTAACAAAAGTTTCTAAGTCAAGAATTCCACATTGTATTATAAGATTCTAAAGTAGAATTCCACATTATACCATTAGATTCTAAACTAGTATTCCACATTGTAATATAGGATTCTAAATCTTGACTTCCGCATTTTATCATTAGATTTTAATCTATATTTCAACATTGTACTATTGGATCTTAGTATAGAAAATCAGTTTGTATTATAGGATTCTATGTCTAGATTTCCTAATGTACTGTAGGATTTTTAATTTAGAATTCCATATTGTCCTATAAGATTATATCTCCAGATTTCCACTTTGTATCATAAGGTTCTAATATAGACTTCCAAATTGTACTATAGGTGTCTTAGTCTTGAATTCCAAATTGTACTTAGGATTCTAAGAATAGATTTAAACATTGCACTATAGGATTGTAAATCTAGAATTCCATATTTTACTATAAGATTATAAGTCAAAATTTCCACATTGTACCATAGGTTCTAATCTAGATTTCCACCTTGTACTATAGGAATCTAAGTCAAGATTTCCACATTGTACTATAGGATTCCAGGTCTAGATTTCCATATTGTACAATAGGATTATATGTCTGGGTTTCCACATTGTACCATAAGACTCTAATCTACATTTCCACATTGTACTATAGGATTCTAAGTCTAGACTGTGAAACAGTACAATGACATTCTAATCTAGACTTCCTCATTGTGCTATAAGTGTCAAAGTCTATAATTCCACATTGCACCTGAAGGTTCTAATCTATATTTCTACATTATACTATAGGATTTTAAGTATAGAATTCCACATTGTACCACATCTTTCTTAGTCTAGAATTCCACATTTTACTATAGGATTCTAAGTCTAGCTTACCATATTGTACTCTAGGATTCTTAGTCTAGATTTCCTAATTTTACTTTAGGATTCTAATTCTAGACTTACACATTGTACCATAAGCTTCTAATCTAGACTTCTACATTTTACTATAGGTTTCCATGTCTATATTTCCACATTTACCATAAGTTTCTAATAAAGACTTATTCATTCCACTCTAGGATTCTAAATTTAGACTACCAAACTACACTATAGGATTTTAAGTCTAGATTTCTAATTCTACTACAAGATTCTAAGTCTAGAATTCCACATTGTAACATAAGTTTCTATGTCTAGAATTCCACATTGTACCATAAGATTCTAATCTAGACATCCACATTGTAATATGTTTCTGAGTCTAAAACTCCACATTGTACCATAAATTTCTTATCTAGATGTCAACATTGTACTATAGGATTCTATGTTTAGAATTCCACATTGTACCATAAGTTTCTATGTCTAGAATTCCACATTGTACTATAAGATTCTAAGTCTAGATTACCACATTGTACTATATGATTCAAAATTTAGACTTCCACATTGTACTATAAGATTCTCCGTTTAGAATTCCACATTTTACCATAAGATCCTAATCTATATTTCCACACTATACTATAGGATTGTGAATCTAGACTTCCACATTTTACCATGAGGTTCTAATCTAGACCTCAACATTGTACTATTGGATTTTAACTCTAGAATTCCACATTGTACTATAAGGTTCTAATTCTATATTTGCACACTACACCATAAGGTTCAAATATACACTTCCACATTGTACTATATGGTTCTAAGTTTATACTTTCACATTTTACCAAAAGGTTCTAATCTAGACTTCCACATTTAATGTAGGATTCTAAGTTAAGAATTCCAGATGTTATTATAAGCTTCTTAGTATAGATTTCAATATTAAACAATGAGTTTCTAAGCTAGACTTCCACATTGTACTATAGGATTATAAGTCTAGAATTCCATAATGTACTATAAGAATATAAGTCTAGATTTCCACATTGTACCATAAGATTCTAATCTAGACTTCCACATAATACTATGTAATTCTATGTCTAGAATTCCACATTGTACTATAGGATTCTAAGTCTAGAACTCCACATTATACCATAAGTTTCTTAACTAGAATTAAACATTGTATAATAGTATTCTATGTCTAGAATTCCACAATTTATTATAAGGTTTAACCTAGATTTCCACATTGTAGTATAGATTCTTAGTCTAGAATTCCACATTGTACTATAGGATCCTAAGTCTAGATTTCCAAATTGTACTATAGGATTGTAAGTCTAGAATTCTGTATTGTACGAAGATTATAAGTCTAGATTTTCTCACTGCACTATAAGAGTATAAATCTAGAAATCCACATTTTACTATATGATTCTAAGTCAAGATCCCCACATAGTATTTTAGGATTCTTTATCTATACTTCAAAATTGTACTATGAGTTTCTAAGTCTAGACTTACACATTGTACTATTGGATTCTAAGTCTAGAATTCTACAATGCTAAGTCTTGAATAGGACATTGCACAAAGAGGTACTAATCTAGACTTCCACATTGTACTATAGGATTTGAAGTCTAGAATTCCACATTTTACCATATGTTTCTAAGTCTAGAATTCCATATTGTACTATTGGATTTGATGTCTAGATTCCCACCTTGCACTCTGGAATTCTAAGTTTAGATTTCCACATTGTACCACAAGGATATAATGTAGACTTCCACATTGTAACATATGATTCTACGTTTGAAATTCCACATTGTACTATAGGATTCTAAGTCTTGAATTCCACATTTCATCATATGTTCCTAAGTCTAGAATTCCACATTATACTATAGGATTGAAAGTCAAGATTTCCACATTGTACTATAGGATTCTAAGTCTAGACTACAAAATTGTACTATAATATTCTTAATCTATACTTCCACAATGTACTTTAGGATACTAAATCTAGAATTCCACATTGTAATGAAGGATTCTATGTTTAGAATTCCACATTATACCATAAGGTTCTAAACTAGATTTCCACATTGTACAATAGGATCCTATGTTTAGATTTCCATATTGTACTATAAGGATCTAATAAAGACTTCAACATTGTACTAGAGGATTCTCAGTCTAGAAATCCACAATGTACTATAAGTATCTAATTCTACATTTCCACATTATACCATAAGCTTCTAAACTATACTTCCACATTGTACTATTGGATTCTAAGTCTAGACTTCCACACTGTGCTATAGGATTCTATGTTTAGAATTCTTCATTGTACCATAAGGTTCTAATCCAGAGATCCACATTGTACTATAGGATTCTGTGTTTTGATTTTCATATTGTACTATAAGATTCTACGTTTAGAATTCCACATTGTCCCATAAGTCTCTAATGTAGTCTTCCAGATTGTACTATATGATTCTAAGTCAAGAATTCCACATTGCACCATAAGTTTCTAAAATAGATTTGTACATTGTTCTATAGCATTTTAAGTCTAGAAACGAATATCGTAGCATGGCATTCTAAGTCTAGAATTCCACATTGTACTATAGTATACTAAGTCTAGATTCCCAAATTATCCTCTGCGATTCTAAGTCTAGAGTTCCACATTGTACCATGAGGTTATAATCTAGACATCCACGCTGTACTCTAGGATTCTAAATCTAGATTTTCAAATTTTACTTTTGGATTATTATTCTAGACTTCCACATTGTACCATAAGCTTCTAATTAGACATCCACATTTTACTATAGGTTTCCATGTCTAGATTTCCACATTTACCATAAGTTTCCAATAAATAAATATTCATTGTACTATAGGAACCAAAGTTTAGACATCCAACTGAACTATAGTATTCTTAGCCTTGATTTCTACTTTGTACTACAGGATTCTATGTCTCGAATTCCACGTTGTAATATAGGTTTCTAAATGTAGAATTCCACACTGTAGCATAAGGTTCTAATCGAGACATCCACATTGTGATATATGTTTCTAATTCTAGAATTCCACATTGTACCATAAGGTTCTAATATAGTTATCCACAATGTAATACATGTTTCTAAGTATAGAATTCCAAATTGTGCCATAAGTTTCTAATCCAGATGTCCACATTGTACTATAGTATACAAAGTTTAGATTCCGAAATTGTACAATATGATTCTAAATTTTGACTTCCACGTTGTACTATAAGATTCTACATTTAGAATCCCACAATTTACCATAAATTCTAATCTATACTTCAACATTGTACTATAGGATTGTAAGTCTGGACTTCAACATTGTACCATAAGTTTCTAATCTAGACCTCAACATTGTACTATAAAATTCTAACTCTAGAATTCCACATTGCACTATAAGGTTCTAATTCTATATTTACCCACAATACCATAAGGTTCTAATATAGACTTTCACATTATACTATAGGATTCTAAGTCTAGACTTCCACATTTTACCATAAGTTTCTAATCTTGTCTTCCACATTGTACTATAGGATTCAAAGTCTAGAATTTGCCATTTTGTTATAAGGTTCTTAGTGTAGAATTCAATATTAAACAATAAGGTTCTAAGCTAGACTTCCACATTGTACTATAGGATTCTAAGTCTTGAATTTCATAATTTACTATAAGAATATAAGTCTTGATTTCCACAGTGTACCATAATGTTCTAATCTAGACTTCCACATTGTACTCTAGGATTCTGCTCTAGAATTCCATATAGTACGATATGATTCTAAGTCTAGAATACCACATTATACCATAAGTTTCTAAACTAGAATTAAACATTGTATTATAGGATTCTAAGTCTAGACTTCCACGTTGTATCTTAAGGTTTTAATCTAGTTTTCTACATTGTACTATTGACTCTTAGTCTAGAGTTCCACATTGTACTATAGGAATCTAAGTAAAGATTTCCACATTGTACTATAGGATTCTAAGTTTAGACTATATAATTGTAGTATAGGATTTAAGTCTCAACTTCCACATTGTAATACAGGACTCTAAGTTTAGAATTCCACATTACACTACAGGATTCTATGTCTAGAATTCCACACTGTACCATAAGGATCTAATATAGATTCCCACATTGTACCATGTTTTTATTAGTCTAGAATTCCACAACATACTATAAGATTCTAAGTCTAGACTTCCACACTGTACTATAGGGTTCTAATCCTTGAATTCCACATTGTACCAAAAGGTTCTAATCTAGACTTCCACTTTCTACTATGGGATTTTAAGTCAAGAATTCCACACTGTACCATAAGATTCCAAACTAGAGTGCCACATTGTTCTATAGGATTCTATGTCTATACTTCCACATCATACCATAAGTTTCTAATCTAGTATTACATATTGTACTATTTGATCTAAGTTTAAAATTCAAAATTTTACTATAACATTCTAAGTCTAGATTTCCTCATTGTATTATAGGAGTATAAATTTAGAATTCCACATTGTAATATAAGTTTATAAATCTAGAATATGACTTTGTACCATAAGGTTCTAAACTAGAATTCCACATTGTACCAAATGGTTCCTAGTCCAGAATTCCACATTTTACCATATGTTTCTAAGTCTATAATTCCACATTTTACTTTAGGATTAAAAGTCAAGATTTCTACAATGTACTATAGGATTCTAAGTATAGAATTCCACATTTTACTACAGGATACTAAGTCTAGAATTCCACATTGTACTCTTGGATTCTCAGTCTAGACCTCCGCATTGTACTATAGGATTCTAAATGGTGAATAGCCCACTGCATCATAAGGTTAGAATCTAGACTTCCACATTGTACTATAGGATTTTAAGTCTAGAATTCTGCATTGCACCATGTAGTTTTAAGTATAGAATTCCATATTGTTTTATAGGATTCTAAGTCTAGATTCCCACATTGTACTCTAGAATTTTATGTCTAGATTTCCACATTGTACTGTGAGGTTCTATGTCTAGTCTTCTACATTGTACCAAAAGGTTCTAATCAAGACTTTCACATTGTAATATAGGATTCTATGTCTAGATTTCTACAGTGTACTATATGATTCTAAGGCTAGAATAACACAATGTACTATAGGATTCTTAGTCAAAAATTCCACATTGAAAAACAAGTTTCTAATATAGACTTCCACATTGTACTTTAGGATTCTATGTCTAGATTTCCACATTGTACCTTAAATTTCTAATCTACACTTCCACATTTTATTAAAGGATTCTAATTCTAGAATTCCACATTGTAGTATAAGTTTCTAAGTCTCGATTTCCATATTATAACATAAGCTTTTAAACTATACTTCCACATTTCAGTATAGGATTCTAAGTCTAGACTTCCAAATTATGTTATAGGCTTCTATGTTTAGAATTCCACATTGTACCATAAAATTCTAATCCAGACTTCCACATTGTCCTATAGGATTCTAAGACAAGATTTCCACATTGGGCTATAGGATTCAAAGTATAGACTTCCACATTGTACTATACAATTTTATGTCTTGAATTGCATATTGTACTATAGGATTCTATGTCTAGAATTCCACATTATACCATAAGGCTTTAAGCTAGACTTCCAGGTTGTACTATAGGATTCTAAGTCTAGAATTCGAAAGTGCACCATAAGTTTCTAATCTAGATTTCCACATTGTGCTATAGCATTTAAAGTCTAGAACTGAACATTGTAGCATATCCTTCTACGTCAAGAATTCCACATTGTTATATAGTATATTAAGTCTAGATTCCCATCTTATACTCTTGGATTCTAAGTCTAGACTTCCACATTGTACCATAAGATTCTATATCAAGATTTGCACATGGTACCATAAGGTTCTAATCTTGATATCCACATGGTTCTATAGTGTTCTAAGCCTAGATTTCCACATTGTACTTTAAGATTCTAATTCTAGACTTCCACATTGAAACATAAGCTTCTAATCTAGACTCCCACATTTTACTATAGGTTTCCATGTCTAGATTTAAACATTTTACAATAAACTTCTAATCAACACTTATTCATTTTACTATAGGATTCTAATTTTAGACTCCAACACTGTACTATATTATTCTAAGTCTAGAATTCTACGTTGTACAACAGGATTCTAAGTTAGGATTTCATATTGTACTATATGGTTCTAAGGCTAGAATTCCATATTGTACTATAGTATTTGATGTCTAGAGCTCCATATTGTCCTATAGGATTCTAAGTCTAGAATTCCGCATAGTACCATAAGGTAGTAATCAAGAATTCCACATTTCACTTTAGTATTCTAACTCTAGATTTCCACATAGTAACAAAGGGTTCTAATCTAGAATTACACATTGTACTATTGGAACTGAGTTTTGAATTCCAAATTGTACTATAGGATTCTAAGTCTAGATTTCCATACTGTACTATAGGATTATAAGTCTAGAATTCCACATTTAAGAATAGGAGTCTAAGTCTTGAGTAGCACATTGCACCATAAAGTTCTAATCTATATGTCCACATTTTACTTCATGATTTTAACTCTAGAATTCCACATTGTACCATATGGTGCTAATCTAGATTTCCGCAGTGTACTATAGGATTCTAAGTCAAGAATTCGACATTTTATTATAGGTTCGTCATATTGATTTCACAATTAAACCACAAGGTCCTAATCTTGTCTTCCACATTGTATTATAGGTTTCTAAGTCTAGATTTCCATATTGTACTGCAGGATTATAAGTCTAGAATAAAATAATGTACTATAAGAAAATATGTCTAGATTTCCACATTGTACCATGAGTTTCAAATCTATACTTCCACATTGTACTATAGGATTCTATGTCTAGAATTCCACATTGTACTCTAGGATTCTAAGTCTAGACTTCTAAATAGTATCATAAGGTTTTAATCTAGATTTACACACTGTATTATTGGATCTTTGTCTAGAATTCCACATTGTACCGTTGGATTCTTATTCTAGATTTCCTCATTGTAGTATAGGATTATAAATTTAGAATTACATATTGTACTATAAGATTATAAGTCTAGATTTCCACATTGTATCATAAGTTTCTAATATAGACTTTTACATTGTACTGTAGGTTCCTTAGTGTTGAATTCCACATTTTACTATAGGACTCTAAGTATAGATTTCAACTTTGTAGTATGGGATAAAAAGTCTAGAATTCAGTATTTTACTATAAGATTTTAAGTCCATATTTCTACATCGTACCATAGGTTCTAATCTAGAATTTCACCTTGTACTATAGGATTCTAAGTCAAGATTACAACATTGTACTATAGGATTCTACGTCTAGATTTTATAATGGTACTATAGGATTTAAGTCTAGACTTCCACATTGTACTACAGGATTCTAAGTCTAGAATTTCACATTGTACTATTGGATTCTATGTCTAGAATTCCACATTGTACCATAAGGTTTTAATATAGACTTTCACATTGTGCTCTAGGATTCTAAGTCTAGTTTTCCACTTTGTACCGTAAGGATCTAATATAGATTGCCATGTTGTATCATATGGTTCTAAGTCTAGAATTCCAAAATGTACTATAGGTTCTAAGTCTAGACTGCCAGAAGTGTACTATAGGATTCTAATTCTTGAATTCCACATTGGACCATAAGGTTCTAATCTAGACTTCCATATTGTACAATCGGATTTTAAGTCAAGAATTCCTCCTTGTTCCATAAGATTCTAAACGAGAGTTCCACATTTTTGTATAGGATTCTAAGTATAGATTTCCACATTGTATCATATGGTTCTAATCTAGACTTATATAATGTAATATTGGATATTAGTTTAGAATTCCAAATTGTACTAGAGCATTCAAAGTCTTGATTTCCTCATTGTAGTATAGGATTATAAAGTTAGAATTCCATATTTTAATATAAGATTGTAAGTCTAGATTTCCACATTGTACCATAAGGTTCTAAACTAGACTTCCACATTGAACCATAGGGTTCTAAGTCCAGAATTCCACATTGTACTGTAGGATTCTAAGTCTCAAATTCAACATTGCACCATAAGGTTCGAATCTAGACATCCACATTGTACTATAGGATTTAGTGTCTAGAATTCCACATTGTAGTATAGAATTCTAAGTCTAGAATTCCACATTACAACATAAGATTCTAAACTAGAATTAAACATTGTATTATAGGATTCTAAGTCTAGACTTCCACATTGTGCTATAGGGTTCTATGTTTAGAATTTCACATTGTACCATAAGGTTCTAATCCCGATTCCTCATTGTACTATAAGATGCTAAGTCAAGATTTCCTCATTGGGCTATAGGATTCAAAGTATAGACTTCCACGTTGTACTATAGGATTCTTTGTCTTGAATTCCATATTGTAGTATAGGATTAAATATCTAGAATTCCACATTGTACCATAAGGCTCTAGTCCAGACTTACAGATTGTACTATAGGATTATAACTCAAGAATTCCACATTGCACCATAAGTTACTAATCTATATTTCTACATTGTAATATAGCATTTTAAGTCTGGAATTGAACATTGTAGCATATCTTTCTAAGTCTAGAATTCCACATTGTAGTATAGAATACTGAGTCCAGATTCGCATATTATACTCTAGGATTCTCAGTCTAGAGTTCCACATTGTACTGTGAGATTCTATGTCGTGATTTCCACATTGTACCATCAGATTATTATCTAGACATCCACATGTACTCTAGGAATCTCTGTCTACATTTCCAAATTTTATTTTAGGATTCTAATTCTAGACTTCCACATTGTACCATAAGCTTCTAATCTTGACATCCTCATTTTACTATAGGTTTCTATGTCTAGATTTCCACATTTACCATAAGTTTCTAATTAATACTTATTCATTGATGTTTAGACTTCCAAACTGAATTATAGGATTATAAGTCTAGATTTCTACATTGTACTACAGGATTCTATGTCTAGAATTCCACATTGTAATATAATTTTCTATTTCTAGAATTGCACATTGTACCATAAGTTTCTAATTTAGACATACACAGTGTAATATATATTTCTAAGTCTAGAATTCCATATTGTACATAATGTTCTAACTAGATGTCCACATTGTACTATAGGATTCTAAGTCTAGATTCCTCATTGTACAATAGGATTCTAAATTTAGACTTACATATTGTACTATAAGATTCTACATATAGAATTCCATATTTTACCATAATATAAAAATCTATTCTTTCGCATTTTACTATAAGGTTCTAATTCTAGACTTACACATTGTACCATAAGGTTCTAATCTTGATTTCCACATTGTGCTATAGGATTCTAAGTCTAGAATTCACCATTTATAAAAAAAGTTTGTTAGTATAGATTTCAATATAAAACAATAAGGTTCTAAGCTATACTTCTACGTTGTACTATGTGATTCTATGTCTAGAATTCCACATTGTAGTATAGAATTCTAAGTCTGGAATTCCACATTATACCATAAGATTGTAAACTAGAATTAAACATTGTATTATATGATTCTAAGTCTCGATTTCCTCATGGTACTACAGTATCATAAATTTAGGATTCCATATTGTGCTATGTGATTATAAGTCTAGATTTCCACATTGCAACATAATGTTCTAATATAGACTTCCACATTATACTATAGTTTTCTAAGTCTTGAATCCTACATTGTACTAAAGGATTCTAAGTATAGATTTCCACATTGTATTATAGGATTATAAGTCTAGAATTCCATAATGTATTATAAGATTATAAGTCTAGATTTCTGCATTGGACCATAGGTACTTATCTAGACTTGCACATTGTACTATAGCATTCTAAGTCAAGATTTCCACATTGTATTATAAGATCCTAAGTCTAGACTTCATAATTGTACTACAGGATTTAAGTCTAGACTTCCACATTGTACTATATGAGTCTAAGCCTAGAATTACACATTGTAATATGGGATTCTATGTCTAGAATTTCACATTGTGCCATAAGTTTCTAATATATATTTTCAAACTGTACTATATGATTCTAATTCTAGATTTCCACATTGTTACATAAGGATCTAATATAGATTTCCACGTTGTACCATATGGTACAAAGTCTAGCATTCCTCCATGTACTATAGGATTCTAAGTCTAGTCTTCCACAATGAACTATAGGATTCTAAGTATTGAATTCCACATTGGAACATAAGTTTCTAAACTAGTATTACACATTGTACTATAGGATTCTAAGTCCAGATTTCCACATTGTATCATGATGTTTTAATCTAGACTTCCACATTGTACTCTTTGATCTTTATTTAGAATTCCAAATTGTAGTATAGGATTCTAAGTCTAAATTTCCATATTGTACTTTAGGATTATAAATTTAGTATTCCATACTGTAATATAAATTAAAAAAATCTAGATTTCACCTTGTATCAGAAGGTTCTAATCTAAACTACCAAATTGTACTATAGGATACTTAATCTTGAAATCACCATTGTACTACAGGATTCTATGTATAGATTTTTACATTGTACTATAGGATTTGCAGTCGAGAATTCTACATTGAACTATAGGATTCTAAGTCTTGAATATCACAGTGCACCATGACATTCTAATCTAGACTTCCGCATTGTAATGAAGGATTTTAAGTCTAGAATTCTACATTGTACTGCATGTTTCTAAGTCTAGAATTCAACATTGTACTGTACGATTCTATGTCTAGATTCCCAATTGAACTCCAGAATTCTAAGTATAGAATTCCACATTGTACTGTAAGATTATATGTCTAGATTTCTAACTTGTACCTAAAGATTCTAATGAAGCCTTCCACATTGTAATATAGGATTCTATTTCTGGATTTTTACAGTGTACTATATGATTCTGTGTCAAGAATTCCCCAATGTACTATAGGATTCTTAATCTAGAATTCCACATTGAACCATAAGCTTCTAAACTATACTTCCACATTGTACTATAGGATTCTAACACTCTAGTTCCACATTCTGCTACAGGATTCTATGTTTAGAATTCCACATTGTACCATAAGGTTCTAATACAGACTTCCACATTGTACTATAGCATTCTAAGTATAAATTTTTGCTTTGAAACATAATTGTCTTATCCACACTTCCACATTGTATAATTGGATTCTAAGTCTAGAATTCCACATTGTACTATAAGTTTCTAAGTCTAGATTTCCACATTTTCCATAAGACTCTAAACTATATATCCACATGGTACTATAGGATTCTAACTCTAGAATTCCACATTGTGCTATAGTATTTTATGTTTAGAATTCCACATTGAACCATGAGGTTCTAATACAGACTTCCACATTGTACTATAGGTTTCCATGTTTAGATTTAAACATTGTACCATAAGGTTTTAATCAAGACTTATTTATTGTATTACAGGATTCTAAGTTTAGACTTCCAGATTATACTATAGGATTCTAAGTCTAGAATTCCACATTGCAGCTTTGGTTTCTAATCTGGATTTCTTCATTGTACTAAAGCATTTTAAGTCTAGAATTCCACATTATACCATATCCTTCTAAGTCTATAATTCCACATTGTACCATAAGGCTTTAATAAAGATTTCCAATTGTACTATAGGATTCTATATTTAGAATTCCACTTTGTAACAAAAGTTTCTAAGTCAAGAATTCCACATTGTATTTTAAGATTCTAAAGTAGAATTCCACATTATACCATAATATTCTAAAATAGCATTCCACATTGTACTATAGGATTCTAAGTGCAGATTTCCACATTGTACCATAAGTTTCTAATCTACACTTCCACATTGTATAATAGGATTCTAAGTCTAGAATCCCATATTGTACTATAAGTTTCTAAGTCTAGATTTCCACATTATACCATTAGCTTCTGAACTATACTTCCAAACTGTACTAAAGGATTCTAACTCTAGACTTCCACATTGTGCTATAGGATTCTATGTTTAGAATTCCGCATTGTACCATATGGTTCTAATACAGACTTCCACATTGTGCTATAGGTTTCCATGTCTAGATATAAACATTGTACCATAAGGTTCTAATCAAGACTTATTCATTGTACTATAGTATTCTAAGTTTAGACTTCCAGATTGTACTCTAGGATTATAAATCTAGCATTCCACATTGCACCATAAGTTTCTAATCTAAATTTCTACATTGTACTATGGCATTTTAGTCTCGAATTCCACATTGTACCATATCCTTCTAAGTCTAAATTCCACGTTGTATCATAAGGTTTTAATCAAGATGTCCAATTGTACTATAGGATTCTATATTTGGAATTCCACATTGTACCAAAGTTTATAAGTCTAGAATTCCACATTGGATTATAAGATTATAAACTAGAATTCCACATTATACCATAAGATTCTAAACTGGAATTCCACACTGTACAATAGGATTCTAAGTCTAGACTTCCACATTTTATCATAAGGTTTTATTCGAGATTTCCACATTGTACTCTTGGATCTTAGTCTAGAATTCCACATTGTATTGTAAGATTCTAAGTCTAGATTTCCTCAGTTTATTATAGGATTATAAATTAAAATTCAATATTGTCCTATAAGATTATAACTCTAGAATTCCACATTGTATCATAAGGTTCTAATCTAGACTTCCACATTGTACGATAGGATTTTAAGACTAGAATTCCACATTGTACCGTATGATTCTAAGTCTAGAATTCCACATTGTCATATAGCAATCTATGTCTTGATTCCCACAATGTACTCTAGTATTCTAAGTCCAGATTTCCGCATTGTACCATAAGGAAATAATGTAGACTTCCACATTGTACCATATGGTTCTAAGTCTGGAATTCCACATTGTACTATAGGATTAAAAGTCAAGATTTCCACATTTTACTACAGGATTCTAAGTCTAGAATTCCAAATTGTACTACAGGATTCTATGTTTAAAATTCCACATTGTACCATAAGGTTCTAATCTAGAATTCCACATTGTACAATAGAATCCTAAATTTAGATTTTGACATTGCACCATAAGGATATAATATAGACTTCAACATTGTACTATAGGATTCTAAGTCTAGAAATCCACATTGTACCATATCCTTCTAAGTTTAAATTCCACATTGTAAAATAAGGTTTTAATCAAGATGTCCAATTGTACTATAGGAGTCTATATTTAGAATTCCACTTTGTACCAATGTTTATAAGTCTAGAATTCCACATTATATCATAAGATTCTAAACTAGAATTCCACATTGTAGCACATGCCTCTAAGTCTAGAAATTCACATTGTACTAGAAGTTTCTAAGTCTAGATTATCACATTATACTATAGGATTCTAAGTCAAGACTTCAGCATTGAAATAAAGGATACTTACATTAGAATTCCACATTTTACCATAAGGTTCTAATGTAGACTTCCACATTTTACTAAACGATTCTAACTATAGATTTCCACATCGTACTATAGGATTATAATCCTAAAATTCGATATTGTACTATATGCTTATAGGTCTAAATTTACACATTGTACCATAAGATTCTAATGTAGATTTAGACATTGTACTATAAGATTCTTTTTATGGAATTCCACTTTGTACTATAGGATACTAAGTCTATATTTCCACATTGTACTATAGGATTCTAAGTTTAGAATTACACATCATACCATAAGGTTCTAATCTTGATGAAAACATTATACTATAGGATTCTATGTCTTGAATTCCACATTCTACCATATGCTTCTAAGTCTTGATCCACATTGTACGTTAAGACTCTAAGTCTAGATTCCCACATTGTCCTATATTTTTCTGAGTCTCGACTACCACATTTTACTATAGCATTCTATGTTTAGAATTCCACATTTAACCATGAGGTTCTAATCTAGAATTCCACATTGTACTATAGAATTTTAAGTCAAGACTTCCACATTGTATTATAGGATTCTAAGTCCATAATTCCACATTACACCATAAGGTTCAAATCTAGACTTCCACATTGTATTTTAGGATTTATAGTCTAGAATTACACATCGTACCATATGCTTTTAATTCTATAATTCCACATTTTGCTATAGGAATCTAAATCTAGAATTCCACCATACACTGCAGGTTTCTAAGTCTTGATTTCCACATTATAACATAAGGTTCTAAACCAGATTTACACATTGTACTATAGGATTGCAACTCTAGACTTCCACATTGTACTATAGGTTCTATGTCTAGAATTCCACATTGTACTAGAAGGTTCTAAGTTTAGTTTTCTGCATTATACCATAAAGTTCTAAACTAGACTTCCATATTGTACTCTAGTATTTAAGTCTAGACTTCTATATAGCAGTATAGGATTCTCATTCAAGATATCTACATTGTACTATAGGATTCTAAGTATATAATTCCACATTGAACTATAGGATTCTATGTCTTGAATTCCCCATTTTTCCAGATGATTCTTATCTAGACTTCCACATTGTACAATAATATTCTAAGTCTAGATTTCCACACTATACATAAGGATATAATCTAGACTTCCACAATGTACCATGGGATTTTAAGTTGAGAATTCCTCAATGTACTATAGGATTCTAAGTCTAGACTTCCACATTGTACTATAGGATTCCAAGTCCTGAATTCCACATTGCACCATCAGATTATAATCTAGACTTCCAAAATGTACTATAGGATTTTAAGTCTAGAATTCCATATTGTACCATAGGGTTCTAAGTATAGAATTCCATATTGTACTATAAATTCTAAGTCAATATTCTCACATTGTCCTCTAAGATTCTAAATCTAGACTTCCACATTGTACTGGAAGATCCTACATCTAAATTTTGACCTTGTATTATAAGGCTCTAATCTAGACTACCACATTTTACTATAGGTTTCCAAGACTAGACTTCCACATTGTACCATAAGGTTCTAATCAAGACATATTCATTGTCCTATATGATTCTCAGTTTAGAATTCCACACTCTAAATTATCATTCTAATTCGGGTATTCAACATTGTACAATAGGATACTAAGTCTAGAATTTCACATTGTACTAGAAGATTCAAAGTCAAGGATTCCATATTGTACTATAGGATTCTATGTCTAGAATTCCACATTGTACCATAAGGTTCTTATCAAGCCTTCCACATTGTACTATAGTATACTAAGTCTAGACTTCCTCAAAGTACTATAGTATTCTAAGTTTAGAATTCCATATTCTACCATGAGGTTCTAATTTAGATGTCTACATTGTACTAAAAGATTCTAAGTCTGGAATTCCACATAGTACCATATGCTTCTATGACTAGAAATTCACATTGTACTATAGGATTCTAAGTCTAGATTACCATATTGTACCATAAGTTTCTAATCTAGACTTCCACAATGAACTATAGGATTCTAAGTCTAGATTTCCACATTGCACTATCTGAAGCTTAGTCCAGAATTCCACATTGTACCATAAGGTTCTAATGTAGACTTCCACATTATACTTTAGGATTCTAAGTATATATTTCAACACTGTACCATAAGGTTCTAATCTAGACTTCTACATTGCACTATAGGATTCTATGTCTAGAAATCCACACTGTACTATAAGGTTCTAAGTCTAGATTTCCACATTATACCATAAGGTTCTAAACGAGAATACCATATTGTACTACAGGATTCTAAGTCTAGACCTCCACATTTTAACATAAGTTTCTAATCTAGACTTCCACATTGTCCTATAGGATATTAAGCCTTGATTTCCCCATAGTACTACAGGATTCTAAGTGTAGGATTCCACATTGTATATAGTATTCTAAGTCTAAATTCAACATTGTACTGTAGGATTCTAAGTCTAGAATTCTACATTGCACAATAACTTTCTAATCTAGACGTCCACATTGTATTATAGGATTCTAAGTCCTGAATTCCACATTGAATCATATGGTTCTATGTCTAGTTTTGCACATTGTACACTAGGATTCTAAGTCTAGACTTTGACATTGTACTTCAAGTTTCTTTGTCTAGATTTCCCCCATTTTACCATAAGGTTCTAATATAGATTTCTACATTTTATTAAAAGTTTCCAAGTCTAGATTTGCACATTATACCAGGGTTCTAATCTAGACTACCACATTTTACTATAGTATACTATGTGTAGAATTTCTCAATGTATTATGGTATTCTAAGTTTAGAATTCCATATTGTACCATGAGGTTCTAACTTAGATATCCACATTGTACTATAGAATACCAAATCTAGAATTTCACATTGTGCCATATGCTTCTAAGTCTAGAATTCAACATTGTACTATAGCATTTTAAGTCGAGACTCCCAGATTGTATTAAAGGATTCTATGTCTAGCCTTCCACATTGTAATATAGGACTCAAAGGCTTGACATCCGCATTGTACTATCGGATTCTATATTTAGAATTCCACATTTTATCACAAGGCTCTTATCTAGATTTCCATTTTTTACTCTAGGATTCTAAGTCAAGATTTCCACATTGTACTATAGGATTATAATTCCAGAATTCCATATTGTACTATTAGAATATAAGTCTACATTCCACATTGCAATATATGACTCTAAGTCTAGACTTCCACATTGTACTATAGGTTTCTTAGTCTAGAATTCCAACTCATACTGTAAGGTTCTAATCTAGACTTCCATATTGTACTATATGAGTCTAAGTCTAGATTTCCACATTGTACCATAAGTTTTTAATCCTAATGGCACATTGTACTATAGGATTCTATGTATAGAATTCCACATTTTCCTATAAGATTCTAATTCTAGATTTCCACATTATACCACAACGTTCTAAGCTAGACTTCAACATTGTACTGTATTTTTCTAAGTCTAGACTTCCCCTTTGTATCATAAGGTTTGAAACTAGACTTCCTCATTGTACCACAGGATTCTAAGTCTAGATTTCCACATTTTACTATAGGAATCTTAGTCTAGAAATCATCATTGTATTGGAGGATCCTACGTCGAGTTTTCCACATTGTACCATAAGGATCTAATCTAGTCTTCCACATTGTACTATAGTATTATAAGTCTAGATTTCAACATTGTACCATAAGTTTCTAATCTAGACTTCCACATTGTACTATAAGATTCTAAGCCTAGAATTCCACATTGTATTACAAGGTTCTAAGTCTAGATTTCCACATTATACCATAAGGTTCTAAACTAGACTTCCCCATTGTACTATATGTTTCTAAGTCTAGACTTCACCATTGTTCCATAAAGTTCAAAAATAGACTTCCTCATTGTACTAGTGGGTTCTAACTTTAGACTTCCACATTGTATTATAGGATTCTTAGTCTCGAATTTAATATTGTACCATAGATTTCTAAGTCTGGAATTCCACAATGTCCCATAAGTTTATAATCTAGAATTCATCATTGTAGTATTGGATTATAAGTCGATAATTCCACATTGTACTATAGGATTTAATTCAACAATTCCATATTGAAGTATAAGATTAAAAGTCTATATTTCCACATTGTGTAATAAGGTTCTAATTTAGACTTCCACATTGTACTAAAGGATTCTTAGTTTGAAATTCTACATTGTACTATATGATTCTTAATCTAGAATTCCACATTGTATCATAAGTTACTTATCTAGATTTCAGCATTGTACCATAGGATTCTAAGTCTCAATTAAGACATTGTACGATAAGGTTCTAATCAGGACATCAACATTGTACTATAGGATTCTAAATCTAGAATTCCACATTGTACTATAAGTTTCTAAGTCTGGATTTCAACATTATACCATAAGGTTCTAAAATAGACTATGATATTGTACAATATTCTATGACTAGACCTCCACAGTGGACTTTAAGTTTATAATCTAGATTCCTCTTTGTACTAGAGGATTCTAAGTCTAGAATTCAACATTGTAATATAGGATCCTTAGTCTAGAATTCAACATTGTTCTATAGGATACTAAGTCAAGATTTACACATCATACTAAAGTATTCTAAGTCTAGACTTCCACATTGTACTATATGATTCTTACTCAAGAATTCCACATTGTACCATAAGGTTCTAATCTAGACTTCCACATTGTACCATAGGATTCTAAGTCTAG
>LOEQ01009116.1:16812-33918 GCA_001685075.1 Bramus lutescens | reverse complement strand
CTCTCTCTCTCTCTCTCTAACACACACACACACACACACACACACACACACACATTCAGGACTGATCATTTGTATTGGAAAACCAATTGATGTGATCTTTGTTACTTAGTTCTTTGTCTAGGGTCAAAGTCTTGTGAGCTTTTCTGCATCCATGTTAGCATGACTATTGGTATTGTTCTTATTCAGATCATTTTTAAGTAACCATGTTGATGAGACTTCTCTGTTATTTTTAGGAGACAAAAATCTTACACCAAACTCTCCATTCCTCTGGATCTTACAATCTTTCTGCCTCCTTCATAATGATCTCTAAGCCTTAAGTACAGTTGTGTTGCAGATGTATCAGTTAAGAATGGGCCACACAACTCCCCATTTTGATTACACAACAAAATTTTTCCAAGTCTTCACTGTGTGCAAGCTCTCTGATTCCCTAAGGGAGTGGGTTTCTTCCTCACTTAACCCACAACTGTCACCTGACACCGCCTTAAGAATTCTATCATCCCATGAAAAGAAGCACTGCTATGAAACCTTGATTCTGAGCCTAGAGTTCAAAGAAATCCTAAACCCAGGTCTAGTTCAAGATCATCAATTAATACAAATTTCATTATGAAATTTAGTAGCTGACTAGAAGATATTCCACTTCAAAAGTTTAAAAAGGATGTAAGAGTAAACTCAGAAACAGAGAAAAGACAAAAAAAANCACCATGTCCCCAGCCATTCAAAAGGGAAAACCAATCCTGAAGGCTGAGATAGGAAATAGGTCTCACCTACTGGACTAACTCACAAATACTGTGATGTAGAAAGAGGAATCCGGCGAACTTTCTGTAGCATCTTTATTACACACTTTCTTCTATCACATGTGTGGGTGTCTTTCTTTTCTCTCACTGCTTCTGCCTTATAAATCTTTTAAGGACAACATCCAAGCCCATCTCTTGTGTTCCATCCAGGTCTCCTGAATCTTTGTTCTCCGAACACCAGAAAATATACTCATTCCTGTAACTCTACCATTCAATTGCAAAATTCTTTTCATGTTCTTTTGGCATGCCTTGTTCTGATAGCACAGAGCCCAGAGAAACATTTTGAAGAAAGAAGCTGATTCTTGAGGATAGACACAGATTATGTCTTAAATTTCATGATCAACATAGAGTCTAAGTGAAGGCAAATTCAATTAAAATAACATGCAATGAAGATTTGCCGAGATTCTTCTGTTAATAACCTCAAGTTTACAACTCACTGATTATTTAAAATTAGCAAGATAACTGTAATCTTTCATTTGTCCGTTAGAATTTATTTTTCGTAGCGTGACTACTCAGTACCTTCAGAGAACACTCCTTTAAGGTTATCCTTAGACCCTTGGGTTACATTTTGCTATAAACACTAAATACGATCCTAATCCTTTCCATAAATGTTAATATTTTCATTTAGTTCAGGAGCATTTTCAATTGGGTTAAAATTAATCACTCTAATCTAGCCATTCCTCCCAGGAATCAGAATCTTCCATCTTCAATCAAGGTATCTAACCTGCTAACCTGAAGAGGGCAGTGAGTTCAGAGTCTACCTCAACCAATGGCATTGAAAACCCAGAATGACTTGTGGCATTACTCCTTGGGGGCTACATCTAATATGCATAAAAATCTTTCTCTGCTCTTGAGCTTCCAACAATGGTAGACAAATGTAATTCTTGTTCTTTGTTGTATCTAAGGCAGGATATAAGCACAGAATAATTTTTAAATTATATAACATCTCTGTACTCTGTATGTGTGCGTATGTGGGGGTTGCTTGTCCTTGCATGTGTGCCAAATTAAAGCATCACTAGAGACCTACCTCATTCTAACATTCTTTAGTATAGTAAATAGACACATTTCCTCGCTCTACCATTTATCAATACCCAGCTGCTCTGTCCTTAAAAGAGGTGGCTTAATCAAGTGTCAAATTCTCAAATGTTTCCTGGATCAATTGAGACCTCAGTATTTTAACCATTTATTTATTAGGCTAAATTTTAAGAAAACACAAAACCAATAGGAAAAATACTCCACATCTCTTCAGGGCTGACAGCCCAGAGGCAAAGAAGTACCTTGTAAAATACGATTTTATTCACTATCCAAAAGTAAAGCATGGACTGTCGTGCTGCGACGCACAAAGGAGATATGAACTCACCTTGTTTAGAAGCTGGAGTCAGGGAATAATGGGAGGATATTTTATAATATTGTTAACTAAACCTTACATGCAACACATTATGCACAGATAAAGATGAAAATGTTTCTGTTTGGGATATTAGTCTTGCTCTGTAACCAGACTATTTGGGAACTCATTATCAAGTCCAGTAGGACTTCAAACCTGCAGTTACCTTTCTGCTTCAGTCAATGACACAGACAACTTAAGGAAGAAAATCTTTAATTTGTTTCTATGAAATCCATCATGGTGAGGAAGGCATGCCAAAAGGCAAGCATGGAGGCAGGGGCAGGAAATTTGATGATCTCATTTCATTCACACAAAGGAACCAGAGAAAGAACAGGAATTGGGGCAAGGCTATCAAGCCTCAAAGCCCTTACAATGATGTACTTATTCCAGTAAGGATCTGCTTCCGGAAGACTCCACAACCTCTCCAAAGAATACCACCAACTTGGACCAAATGTTCAAATATGTGAGCTGATAGAGACATTTCTCATTCAAACTGCAACAGTTGGTAAAGTGCAACTATGCAAACATGAGTTCAATCCCTACTTCATGTCCAAAGAAAAGTCTGGTGGAGTAACTCATGACTCTAGTCTGAGTTGAAAACACAGAGATAGGAAGATTCCTGAGGCTGTCTAGCAAGTGAATCTAACCAAAATGGAGAGCATGATGCTCACTGAAATGTCTGATTTAAGAAATCAGGTAGGGGGTTGATCTGGAGAGATGGCTTTGTGGTCAAGAGCACTTGCTCACAGATGATTGGAGTTCACTTTCACCCATCCATGTCACACCGAACTGCAATTCTATTTCCAGAGAATCTAAAATGTTTCTCTGGTATTCATAACCCCCCTGCTTTCACATGTGCATACACAGACACAAGAACACAGACACACACATATATATTTCCATTAATTATGTATGGGTGTTTTATATGTTTATATGTATATGTGCCATGTGTGTGTCTGGTTTACTGACTGCCTAGAAATGTTGTCAAATTCCTTGGAAACTTAAGTTACAGATGTTTGTGAGCCACTGTGTTGGTTCTAGGAATCGAACTCACATCCTCTGTAAGAGCATACAGTGCTAACAACTACTGAGTCATTTCTCCATCCCACATTACAAGAAACAAACAACAAAAACAAAAATTCTTTAAAGAAATAATATAGAGAGCAATTAAGAAAGACAGCCAGCATTGACCACTGCATGCCATAAAAAATCTATATGCATGTGTTATGAAAAAAATTAAAATTAGTTAAACAAAAAACCTAGTGTCATAATCTAAACAGTAAGTATATTATCACTTATGAAGTTTTCCAGTTTCTCTAAGCCATCCTTCATACTTCCTATATCTTACTTACCATATGTTAAATTTTATTTCATTGATACTTACAAAAACACTGTAATAGTACAGTTGTTGAGACAATCTGTCCATATTTCTTAGCATCAGGATTTTGAGGTTTATCTTGTGTCATGCTTCAATCGTTCGCTTACTTTTTGATTGATTGATTGATCATTTATTAATTGCTGAATAGTATTGTATACTGACAATTTTCCACCATTAGTTCACCTCCTCATTTTTAAATAGAAGTTTCTGTCCTGTCCAGTTTGTAGCCTGTCCTGCAGCCTGGTTCCACAGTAGTTCAGTCCCAAATAAACACACAGAGACATATTAATTTCAAACTGTTTGGCCTGATGTTCAGGCTTACGTCTAACTACCTCCTACAACTTAAATTCACCTATAATTCTTATCTATGTTTAGCAACGTGGCTTGATAACTTTTCTCAGTAAGGTATTCTGGTCTTGCTTCCTCTGCTTTGGATGACGACTACATCTCTTCTTCTTTTTCTTCCCAGAATTCTTCTAGTCTGGTTGTCCCACCTCTATTTCCTGACTGGCTACTGGCCAGTGTTTTATTAAATCAATACAAGTAATAAATCTTTACAATGTACAAGATTATTATCCTACAGCATTTACCCTTTCTTTCTTTTCAAATCCCCAAATAAAATTTCCATTGTTTAGATTTTCTTCCTGAACATTATACATAACAACTTGTAACCAACACACTAAACAAAGACATATATCCATAATCCATAGTTTAGGAATGTGGTCCCAGTTTTCTAGATTACTTCCTGTTGATTGGGGACACTGACAATCTTATGGGGACCTGAAGAAAATTTAGAATTATGATCAAGTCCTGACTGGAGTATTCTGTGAGGCAGAGTCATCTCAGACAGCAGTCTTGAAACTGTTTTGGATGTAGAACTCAAAGGAAACTAAAACAGAGGTGTTCTAAAATGTTGGATCAACTGGTCTATCCTCCCCTATTGGAGATTTAATCTAACTTAATTTTTTCTAAACCCAGAAAGAATCCACAGCCACTCATTTCCTGTGGAAATAAAAGCAAAATGTCTTCTCAAAAGTAACATACCTTTTGACTTAAATCTCCAGTTTGAAAAAATCCTACCAAATCCTATTTTCATTCAAACTTGGCATAAATAGGCATATAAAATACAGAGAACAGAAACAAAGGGAGAAATATTCATTCCATGAGTATGCATAATAGATAAAGTTATTTTTCTTTCCAGTGACTACGCTACTCTTTTCAATGAAACAGAAAGGCTATGAGATGAGTCTAGCAAACTGCTTCCTGTTAAATTAAAAGAGTGCATTGTTAACATAGACAATGTATTGTACCCTGTGGGTTCATTAAGGGGCCCAGTTATCATATTTAATTACAAAGAACATATATCCCTCAAATGAGTCCATAGACTTTTAAAATAGTAAATGCCAGAAGCATAAATAGTCCATCCCCAGGACCATTTAGAATTGATTTATCTTTATAACTGCATGTTATAGATCATCAGATCATGATCACAGACCCCATCAGCACTCATGGCCCCTATGTGGTATTAAAAAGGTGCTGTCTTTGCTGGGAGATGAGTTTTCCTTCATGCTTCTGAGTGGCTGTCCACTGCAATCCTAAGCATACTCTTCTAGAAGCAGGTTATCCAGTGACACACTAAGCAAACATCATTCCTGAGCTTCTGTTAAGGAATATTCTATGCTTAGAATGTGCTCCACACATTTTGAAATGAGCTATATCAGTTTTTTCCTCTATTCTCAAAGCCTCTTCATATTTGTTGGCTTACAATATTCCTGAGGTACTGGCAATGATTGTCTCAGTCACTATGGAATCACTTCTGCATCCTGGAAGTCGTAAACTTGTATATAACCCATGTTTTCCAAGAATCTGAATCTGCATTTCCCTGCCCTCCCACTTTCATTTCTAATCCACTTGTCAACTTACCATGAACCTTAAAAGAAAAAATATTCCTTTGCTTATAAATACTAAATTTCCATCACTTTAAGTTCTTTAAATACATAATTCATCCTTAGGATAAGTGAAGCTGTACTAACTATTAGCTGATAGATTCTTGACATTTCTTTATAGGACTTCATTCTTCAGAAAATCATTATCTATCTATTAGGATGCTTCCTGTCATTACAGATACATACTACATAATATTTTCCCTTTCCTCCTTCTTTTTATTCATCATGACCAAGTTTCTTCTGATGATTCAACTTCTTCAGTGTTTCCTGAGAATCGGACAGAAAAATGTCTGCCTTCCCCACTCTGCTCTTCAGAGGCCAGAGATTAGATAGCCAACCCTTTTGTACTGATCAGCACTCGTAAGGCTGTTAACAAATGCTGAAAAACTTTAAGTCTCTGGGTAGTGTAGGTGCCCATTAATTCTCATCCATTGTTGATCATTCTTTGATATTTTCATTTGCAGTCTCTGTCACAATTCTAAACATGACATTTCATCATCTCAGAATTCACATGATCCATCTGGCCTAAATCTCATTGTTTGCATTCTTTTTCTAAGTACATATAATGATCTTCCTGATTTCAATCATTCTTTGAAAATACCCTAGAACTTGTCATCATCTAGGAATGCAGTTTCCCAGCTTCCAATCTCATGCTTTCCCAACCATCTTCCACTTTTCCACACCACAGCAATCGTTCCATTCTCATTGCTCTCCCTATCCAGTGTAATTACAACTGTCCTCCTCAGACATCCTTGTTCTCATCTTCAAGTACCGTCTATTTTTCTCTATATCCTACTTTACAAACAAACTTCATCCTAACTCTTTCTCTCTAGGATTCCTGAGGCTAAGCAGCAGGATTTGTATTGAGAAAAGTTCACGTAAGTGCTGAGTCAGCTATGGCATTTCTTTCTTCATGGGTCTCCACGGTGCTGGTAGATGTTGCTCCATGTCTTCTATGAATCAACCCTTCCTTCACTCTTGAATACCCATTCTGTCCTTCTTCCTCTCACCTCAGCAAACCTACAGCCAAACCATCCATACCTGTACTGCAGTCCTTTAACTTGCCTCCCCTTGAAAACGGTACTAAGGTAATCTCCTCTCTCCTGTATGTGCAATGTGTGAGTCCTTACAAGATTAGTTTTACTGTGAACATATTGTACTATGTCATCTCATCTAAGAAGCAAGCTAACTGCAAAATTCTGCAGTCAGGATTCTGTCTCACTTTTGCTTTATAACAGAATGACGGGAAAACAAATGTGTCCCAATTGTTTTGATCCCCAGTCTTTCCTCAATGCACTCCCTTAGAGCTTCTGTCTCCATATCTTATATCTTATCACATTTGAAAGTTACTTTGCATTTGACACTTTACACATGTTCTCAATGTCATTTGAATTAAATCTCCCTTAGTGTGTATTTCACTGCATCAGCTAATTATGTGTCTACTCCTACTTAAACTTTTTGGAGCATAAAGCCTGCATAGTAATTTCCTCTGGATCTGCATATCCTTGTAGAACCCTGGTCTACAGTAGAAGTGGAACACATTTTTATTGAACAAGTGAATAATAAAGTGAAAGGGGCTCTCCCATTGAGTAAGGATAGCTATAAAAATGACAGTTGCTTCTCAGTCTTTGGGTTAAGGTCAAGAGCAGTATCTGTTTTGTCAGGTTAATTTCTGCTGTGCCCTCCAATAAACTGTCTGGGGGACAAATGGGACTAACAGCAGGGGTTAAGAGGAAAAGTTACGGTAAAGAGTTAGCGGGAGAGTAAGCTCAAAATACAATATATACACAAAAAACCTTTTAGCCTTATATCTGACCACTAAAACTTCCTATCTATAAATATGTCATCTAAAAGGTTAGGGCATGGAAAAATGAAATCAGTAGGAAATGGTATATTGGAATCAGTTAAAGTGATGACCAAAACTAATTCACACAAAATAAAAGGGAGAAATAGCTAGAAACTGCAAAGATGAAACCAGAGGAAGATCAATGTACTAAGAGTCTTCAACAGTTCACATGGACAAAGTGATGTTGTAACGACATTAATAGCATGAATCCATTCCTTTTACAAAAGTCAACGTCCAGGAAAAGGGTTAAATATGGCAAGTGTCACCACCAGCAGTTTCACAAGGGTCCTACAAGAAATTGCAACAAAAGAGGGATTAAAAGCCAGTCATGAAGATACATGTCGATAATCTCTACAGTTGGGAGTCTGAGGAAGAAGACTACCAGGAGTTCAAAACTAGCCCAGTAAGATCTTCGCATATACAATAAAGGTGGAACTCTAGAACTAATTATGCTGATTATTTATAACCACCAGCCCTCCTTCACCACAACCTGCATTCTCAAAGCAAGGGAGAAGGGGATGACTCTGTTTCAGCCAGAAGTATAACCACCCGACTGGAAAAAAGCAAAGAGTATTTCCTCCTTAAAAAAAAAAGTAAACATAAAAAAGTAGTGAATGCAGTAATCATACACTTGAAGTCTGAGCAGTTTTCTTGTCTCCAGCTATTATCAATCATGAAGGAATTGTGAGGAAGTGTACTTCAAGGTTAAATGCAGGGGACACTGCTTCCCTCTTTGGAAATCTGCCAAACAACCAGTGTGTGCTTCATTCCTCTGCAGGCATAATTGCCGCTTTTATAAATAAGATTAAAAAGAGCCCATATCTTCTATGGGAGTACTTCTTTTCTGTGGGGCTGTTTTTCAGGTGGCCAGTGTTCTGCAAAGTGGGCATTGCTGCTGCTTCAGCACAAATGCAAACCCCTGCAATTTTGCCAGGAGAGAAGTAAAGTATTTGCCAAAATGGAATGACATAGGGAACTCAGAAGTTGAAGGTGTCTCAAAACTTTTATTGGCTCATACTGCTGCTTTCTAGAGCTCACGGATTACAAATACCTACTGTGCAATTAAAAACAGTATCTGTGTGACAAAATTGTCAGAATCCAAATGTTTGTGGAGCTGTTTCCTGGGTGGGTGTGTGAGACCAAGAAGTGTGTGTTTGCTAAGGATTTAAACCTACTGGAGAAGAAAAGCCATAATCCCAATACTAAATAACACCCATTCCCAAATGCATGCATACACACTTTATGATTTGAAGGGCTCGACAAAAAGCTCATATTGAATTTAATGTGAATTGTGAGGTATTCAAAAAGTGATGCCTTAATCGGGCTGTGTTTAGAATACACATTTGAAATGTACATCATTTTGAAGTTAATCAACATTAAGTGGTGCCTGGAGGGATCTTGATCAAGTGGAACTGTAGCTTAGTGAGAAGAGGGAAGGAGGGAGGGAGGGGAGGAAGGAGAGGGGGAGAGAGAGAGAGAGAGAGAGAGAGAGAGAGAACTGAGCTGGCCAAGTAGGAAACATCTTATAGAACAAGGGGAATTGGTCAGTTTCTCTCCTCATGTGATTGTCTACACTTACCCAGAGACACCAGGATAGCCTCCACTGCCAAGGGACTTTCATTTGTGCAATGATTAAACTTGTCTTGACTGAGTTTAGAATCACCTTGGAAATAGGCCTCTCTCCATATCTTCAAGAAATCATTTCCAGGGAGGTTTAACTGGGAAAGCTAGAGCCAACTGGAAAGTGGGTGGGGCTCTTCCATGGGTTAAAAGTCCAGGAAGTAAGGAAAAGTCCGCTAAGCAAAGGCATCCATCTCTCTCTTCTGCCTGACCGTGGATGCAGTCTGTCCTGACCACCTCATAGGCCTGCTACCATCAGTCCCTGTCATGATGGAGTGTCATGCCCATCCGACCTTTCTTAAATTGCTCTTGCCAGGTTTCTTGTCAAAGGAATAATAAAGGTAATAAATACACATGGTAGGGCTCCTGTCACTACTTCCAGAACTAGGACTCAGAAGCTTTGCTTCTTAATAAGTGCTCGTGATCTTTAGATAGAGTAACATAGAATGTATTAACATAACATTCACATACATATTAAAATTGCCAGGCACCTTGCAGCCTACGTGAATTGTAGTTTGATAGGCAGCATTTTTCCCTTTCTTATTTACAGTAATGGTATGATTTATGTGATTGCCATTATAGATGTGATTAAATAACCACTAATATTAAGGTAACACTCTGTACTGATAAGAAAACAATGATCCTTTTTTTAAGGCTCCACTGTACATATCAGGTTTTGCTAAGAATAAGATATATGATACATTAGAGACTTTTTGTGCTTTAAAAATGTTTCTAATACCCCAATCTCTCATCTTAAAGTGCCTCATCTCATCATTTAAAACCTATGAAACCCCTCAGGTCATGTCTCTAGATTGCCTCTACTGATACTTCCAACCTCACTCCAGTTTCTGCATACAATATTCAGCGCTATTAATCTTTAACAAATATTTACAGGGCCCCTTGAATCCCTCTCCACCTATGACTCAATGTTGACAGACTCAGTTTTATGCAGGTTTCATAAAGTCAGCCTTAGCAGCTGTGAGTTTATGAGTGCCTTGAGTCCCATGGCCAAATAATGGCCCTAAGAAAATACTGCATGGCCACCTCTTCATTATCAGATCTTACCCCTTTTCTGTTCACTCTCTGAGCTTTGTAAGTGATATTATGGATGTCCTGTTTAGTGCTGATCACCCAACAGTGACTTGTCTTTAGTACTTGATACAACAACAATCTCTAACTGGCATTTGTATGAAAAGGAACTTATTTGATCAAAGCTGAGGACAGCACTAGACTGTGGGAATAAATATACACATTGAGGAGGTATAGCATGAGTAATAAAATCCCAGAGACAGACATTGGGTTCAGCCTAAAGATTGGAGAAGCAAAGCTGCCAACTACTGGAGAGCTTTTATCTCCATGAAAGCTTCATTCTGAAAGAGAGCGAGTTCCTGTCTCACCCCACTGTATGTTCCTCTACAGTGCTGGGATTAAAGGTGAACACTACCCCTTCCCATCTTCTATAGCTAACTAGTGTGTCTGCTGGGATTAACGGTGTGTGCAACCACTGCCAGCCTACATAGCCGACTAGTGTGGCTGTTTTGCACTGACCTTCAGGCAAGATTTATTTATCAAAACACAAATAATATAGCGCTATACTGAGGCAGTATGACCATCTGTCTATTCAGCAAAACAGGAGTAATAGGTTTATCCCTAGGGTCTACAGCAGCCCCAGTCATTGATCATTGGCCAGGTCTATAATAACAGGCATTGGCTCCCTCTTACATGGACCCCAGACCCAACAAGAAATCACTTAGCCACATAACTGTTGTCCAAGCATTTCCCAGTAAGTACCTCTTGCTTGACAAGCTGGGATATTCGCATACAAGTTCCAAAGCTGGAGAAGACATTGCGACTTTTTCCCAGCTGCTTACCAACCAGCTTCCTGTGCTCTGAAGGCTAGCCAACAATGAGAAAGCTTTCAGCTCAGTGTCAGCAAGAATGTTTTTTTTATTCTGTAACCAATGTGTGTGATGTCTTCAGAAAGAGAGTTTTATCATATAGTTCTGCTAGACAATCAAGGTTAGCGGCTATAACCTATATAGTTTTGGAGGCTCCTAGGGCCTTCCTGGCCAACATCTCAAAGAGTTCTACACCTTGAACTGGGATATTTGCTTAATAACCCCTGGCTTCTGTGATCAGCTTTATTCACTCATGCGTGGTACCTCTATTCAAAGTTTTTAATTAGCTTATAAAATTATGTTTTTAATTAGCTTATAGATTAATGTGTTTCCATGTGACTTCTTCATACAGCCTTAGTTTGAGTTAATCCTTCCCATACCCCATCTTCTCATCAAACACCTGCCCCAATTCCTGTATAAACATTATCAGCCTTAATAGTCACTGACTATTTTATATCACATGTATTTTACCATCCTTAAGACCTCCTCTCTACCTTATTTTGTCTGTTTTTTGCTTCCAAATATAAAAATGTAAAGTTATGAGCTGCACATCTTTTATTTTATCTTCCATTAATACATTAATACATAATAATTAATAATGTGTGTATCATATAATTTTATACATAAGTATTATGTGTAGCAATCAAATCAAATCAGGATAACTAGTGTTTCCAGCTACTTAAACACATTTCTTTATGTCTGGGACTTTCAATCTCTGTTCTTTTGTTTCTAAATAAAATTTTGATTAATTGCTGTAGCCCACAGATACCAAGAGAACATATCCGTCCTCCCCAGCTCCAATCAGATAATGGTTCTCCAGCCCCTTCTAGGTTTCCTCTCCTGCTCCTCTTCTCTAATCTCTACTGACCAACTATTAAAATCATAATATTTCAGTTAAATCCGGAACAGTGAACTGTGAAGCAGAGATTCATCTGAGAGTGGTGAGATTTTGTACAGCATTATAAGAAGATATAGGCAATGGAAATTTGGAGATATTCTGCCTATTTTTTCCATATTTCAGTAATTCAGCCAGATATCCAACTGCCAGTTGTTGTGTATCTCCTGTTTTATGGGAACTGTGCTAACAACCAGAAGAAAATAATGACAGTGGTGTAATTACATAGACCCTAGTATTTTCTAGAGGAAATCATTATAGTCAGAATGTGCATGGAGATGTAAGCGAAAGTGTAAGGGGGCTTCTATTTATGACTCTGGTTTATAGGGATTGCTCCATGCTGAAGCAAGACTTTGTTGACAACTTGTCAGTTTAGCTGAAATCTAATGAGCAGGAATAGAACTGGACTGGTAGAAAGCTGAAAAAGATTGTTCTCAGCAGTGGTAATATCCTGACCAAGTTGTTTATTGGGTGGTAGGGTTCTTGGTCCTTACCACTTGAGAGAAGCACGTTGATAGCCAGTTGTGCAATAGCACAGAATCATCCTGCTTCAGAATGGTCCTTGTGTTTATTAGGATGACTTCATTCATGGATCTCTCTTTGTCTCTCTGTCTCTGTCTCTGTCTCCTCCACTTATTTTATTCTTAGAAATTTCAATTTAATTTCCTATTTGCACCTGACATCCCAGGTAAGAGTGAATTCTTCTCAAATTAAAATCTTTGCTTACTCTTAATTTTCTCCCAATCAATTTTCACCTTTCAAAATATTTATTTCCTTTCAGTGTTTTCTCAGTAATAAACAGCATTCTGCACTTGTCATCTGGACTGTGCTTCCATGCCTTCATCTCCTACCTACTGATGTAGTGATATTTCATTTGTATTTTAATAAATAAAACTTGCCTGAAGTTCAGAGAGTAAAACACCCACCCTGGGCAGCCTTGCAGACCAGGCAGTGGTGACACACACCTTTAATACCAGCAGCCACACTAGTTTGACACAGAAACCCGGTGGTTGTTGTGCACACCTTTAATGCCAACGCTAAAGAGGAATATAAGATGGGAGGAGACATCTCTCACACATAGTCTCATTCTGAGATTCCTGGAGGCAAAATCATTCTTTCAGACTGAGGTAGAGCCAGTGACTGGATGTTTTGCTTTTCTGATCTTCAGGTTGAACCCCAGTATCTGTTTCTGGGTTTTTATTAATTTTGCTACATATAGATGAGCATGTACATAGGTAGGGGAGATAAGCAACCTATATCTATCTTCATAAACAGAATTCATGTTCAGATATATAACCACCCCAATAAAATGTAGTCTTAATTATTCCCAAGGCCACACCCTATGAACAATTATTTTTAAATCAGAAATACAAGATTACTTTCTAGGAAAGTCTTACAGGCATTAAACATAAATGCCATCAATGGCTGTGTTCAGGACCCTTTTAGATTCTCTCCAAGTATGATAAATAACTTACGGTGACTCCACCAATGCTAGCTAGATGCAGAAAATTTTTGGACTTGTAAAATAAGTTTTATGTGTTTTGAAGGTATGGTTTTAATCCCCTTCTCTATCAGACCACATAATTAGAGTAGGCAGGAGGTAAAAGGCATTGTGACAATATAATCTTCCCTCACATTTGACTGTTCTCTTTTGCATATCAAAATCAAATCATGTTAAATAGGAAAACCAAGGTGTGACTATAGAAGATTGGCCTGGAATTACTGAGGGAGTCTAAAATGGGGGTTTTCTGGTGCTCCAGCTATTAAAAAGAGGACTGTAATTACACATTTGCCTTTTTCTCAAAGAGAACAAAGGAAGATTTTACTAACTGGTGAACCTTCAAAAATTCTTTACTAGTTCCAGTTCTTTCACGATTTTATAATCCTGTGTCCCTCTTTTCCAATACAAAGACACCATTAAAAAAATCCAAATCTGCAGCTGGGCACTGTGGCTTAAGTTTACAGCCCTAGCACTGGGGAGTCTGAGTGAGGATGACCAACCACAAGATGGAATCTGTAGAAATAATCAGTCTAGCTGAGGATAAAAGAATTATTTTTTTATTTATTATAAGGGGAAAGCTCACAAAACAGGAAATTAGAAAGCCAAGTAAAGCCATGTCCCATGGGAAAAGGTGCAGAGAGGACGCACATGGAGGTGCACACCATTTTACCCTGGATCCCAGCAAAGCCATGCCTTAACTAAAACCCACCTCTTAAAGATAGTTGGCTGACAAAGTTCCCCATCATCTCCCCCTTTTGTCTAAATACGAGCTATTCAAACCCAATACAAAACTATATACAATAGGAACAAATATAAAGTATAAAATTACAAACAACATAAGCAATATTAAGCAAAGAACACATGACAAATGTTTTAATAAACATTTTATTTCAAGGAGTCAGTTCTTACATTGGAAATAAACTTGGCTAAATCATAAGATGAAGGTAACTACTGCTATTTAATCTTCAACCCCATCAAAGGCCTGAGAAGGGAAATAAAATTACTTGAGCAGGCCAGAAGTGCAATCAAGCAGCTTCCAAAGCGAGCAATATATGACAGAGACAATTAGGTATCTGATCCAGCACATTTGGGCGCCACCTATAGAAATAACCAGGCTAGCTAAGGATAAAACAGTTATATTTTATTCATCATAAGGGGAAAACTCACAAAACAGGAAATGAAAAATCAAAGCACAACACTGTCCCATGGGAAAAGGCACAGAGAGGGCACACATGGAGGTACACACCTTTTTACCCTGGATCCCAGTAGAGCCACACCTTAACTAAGACCCACCTCTTGAGGAAGGTTTTTCTAACAAGATTTTCCATCAGGGATCCAGACTTGACTACACTGATTCATAAATAAACATATAAATAAATATCAAAACCAATATATTCATTCAACATAGATGATGAGATCTATGCATCAAATAGAAAATTTTAGATTTTGCCATAACAAAAAGTCAGAGAAAAAAAGTGGGTTAAGGTAAGATGCTTAAAGTGAGATGTGGGAAACCAGAGCAGTCACTGATCAGAAATGCCAGAAGGTTTTTGTTTCTGTACTTGCTAATAAATGAAGTAATTGAGAGTCAATATACGATGATAATAGAGTGTTGGAGGAGAGATTAAGAATTTGTAAATAATGTGACCATTTCCCAAGAGATTCAGACTATTTCATTAAACATACTGTCCCTAAAAAGGGATAACATAAATACCTCATTAAACCAATGTTAGAATTCAAGTCAATTAAGTGAGTGCAGGCATGAGAATGCATGGAGCCCAGTGACTGGCTTACCTCGTTGGCTCTCACCCATTGCTAGTAATTGCCATAGGCACTGCTCTGTATTGCTAGAGTAAAAGCATCCAATAAGCCTTTCTTGATCTCCTCTAAGGAAGTGGATTTCTTGCCTGAAACAGATGTCTTCTCTTAATCACTCATAAAAGTCAGAAAGGGGAAATGTACCACACATTGTGTTAACATAGTCTTATCTTTCAAAGAAAGGATGCAATGTTTTAGTGGATTTTTTTTTGAATTTTATGTAACCAGAAAGGATGCACAGTATTATGTGTTGAAATAAAATAAAAGTCTCATTCCAGGTATATTTACAGTGTGAAACTTCAATACATTGTTTCCATAAAAGTCTGGGGCCAAGCAGACGTACTTGACATCTCCTGTCTGCTACTTCCTATAGTGGTTCTCAAAGCTGAGTGAACATTGGAACCCATGTAAGCATCCTATCCCAGATATCTGGGGTGGGGAATTGAGGAAGACAATAGGATTAGCACAATGGTGTTTGTTAATAAGAAAATGAGAAGATCTAAGCCTGCAGAGGTGAAATTTTGATAAAGATATGAAATCTGACTATTAATTTAATATCTCTCTGGGACTCGTTGAATTCATTTCCTAGGGCAGCTGTTACGAAGCTCTGCAAATCCATGACATAGGACAATAGGAACTGTATCCTCTTATATGCGGTTACTGCAAGGCCACTTGATCTTTGACAGCTCCAGAGAATATGCATGTCTCATGTCTCTCCTAGCTTCTTTGTGTCTCTGAAATCCTGTATTTTAGATGGCCACCTTTTCTCCTAATGTTATCTACCTTACAGGCATACCTTGGCTGAAATTTTCTTTTTTATAAGAAAACCAGTCATACTGGATTAGGATATAGCCTACTGAGCTATTTTATTTGTTTAAAATATCTTATTTCTAGGTAAGTCTATATTTTGATATGTAGAGTTGGTGAAGTAGAATTTCAAGTATCTTTTACCATCTTTTTACACCTTTTTAAATTAATTATTTTTTATTTAAAACATTTATGCAATATATTACAATCATCTTTTCCCTCTCCTCACAGTTTTTCTTCACCTTCTTAACATCCAATTTCATCTTTCATTCTCACACGAAGAAGAAAAAATAATAACAATGAGTGAAAATCAAAATAAACAAACAAACAAATTTGAAATACCAAAACAAATCAAAAAGCAAATACACACACAAACATGGAGTCAGTTTTGTATTGGCCAACTACTCCTAGGCATAAAGTTTGCCCAGAAGTGTTATTGATAATCAATTTAAGGAACACAGTTCAGTTTGTAATACAGTATATAATTATGAAAAAGAAATAATCAATACTGTTTGACCATGCTGTTAAGGGAATAAGGGCAACCATGAACTTAGAAGGTGTGTTGTGATAGCCCAGGATAGCTCTTTCAATATAAGCTGCATGTCTGAGTCATTTATTATGTCATGTTGTGCTCATTATTATAATTTTCTTTGTTTTCCTTTTGTGCCCCCTAAGAGAAATAGCTGGAGTTTTATAAACCTTTGGCACTTGGGGAAGATTTTTGTCTTACCTTCTACTTTAGAGAATCAAGCTGAAGACACTTCCCCTTCCTTAAGTTGTAAAACTTTATAAAAATTATTCTAAACCAAGAAGCATGGCTGAGGTAACTGTTCCTATACATCTACTAAAAAGCATGTGCTGTCATGTAGGACAACCCAGGGTTGCCGAATTCTCTAATTCTTTTAAGGACACTTTCAATTTGTATTTGAAATTTATTCAAAATTAAGTGTTCAAACAAATTCCTACCTTTTCATCTCCAGGGTAGATGATGTCACTTTGTAGAATATGAATAACTTGTGTGTGTGTGTGTGTGTGTATATCTACATATACTTGTCTGTAGCCATAGGTAAACTTGTTAGCATAGCCCTGTATTTACTTTTCTTTTGTTTCTAGCACGTGTGGTATTTGAACCCAGGATATGGAAGGATAGATGTATGTAGTAAATGTCATAAATATTTTCTACATCTTCCTAAGAAAAATAGGCTATATATATATATAT
>LOEQ01009115.1:30994-46736 GCA_001685075.1 Bramus lutescens | reverse complement strand
TCTCTCTCTCTCTGTCTCTCTCTCTCTCACACACACACACACACACACACACACTTATGATTCTGTGTTGCAGATTTCTCTGATGCATCGTGAAGGTGTTCACTGACTGCCTGTCTTCCCTCAGTTGCCAGCTTCTGAGTTTTCAACTCCAAATGATCTCTCAACTCTCTTGTCCATCTTTTCTGTTCCTCCAGTCTGCCACCCACTGTCTCTCCCTACCTACCATTCAGTGCTGCAGCTGACCAAGGCCCTACTTTTTTGTATGTTTCTCATCTTCTCTTGACATTTTATATGCTTCTCTGAGACAGCCACATGAAGGCTGGAGTGTGTCCCAGGGGAAGAGTGCCTGCCTGATATGCACAAGGCTGTAGGCTCAATCCACAATACTTTTTAAAAAGTTTAAAGTAAGCTACATGATTACACTAACTTCATGATCCCTAAGAGTACTAAAATAGCTCTTTGCAACCCCATCATGAACATTCACCTCTCCACTGGTCCTTAAGGAAAACCTTGCAGAAAACAGGTCACATTCCCACTAAACCTTCCCTTTCTGCTGTGTTCTGGTTGTTTACTGGAATTTAATTCTGCTCAGTTGGCTTGGAAGTTGAAAGGCATTTGTGGCACCTTCCCTCTCTCGTTTTCCAATATTAAACCTCACAACGACCTAGGGTTATGATGCATCAGATGTTTCAGGAGTTCTACTTTTCTGTGTTAAAAACCTCAAGTACATCTTCCACCTTCCTCAAATGTGCCTTCTCAAAATTCAAGCCAATTCCCTGTCCAACTAATCACTTGCTGTTGAAGTGCCGAGCGTGTAACGACATGGACCTCCAGAGTTTAAGGGCCTCTGCCATCCCAGTCACTGGATGGAATACTGTATGAGAGAGTACAGGATGTGGCATGTTAGAATGATGCCTCCAGTGAAAAGGCTAAGGTTACCTTTGTCTTGTTACTTTTCCCAGTTGGGCCAAAGCCTGAGAGGGACCCAGAGAGACAGTTGCGCCTCCCTTCATCTCTCCATCGCCCAAAGGCACAGGTGCATTTCCTCACATGGAGCCATGCACTTGGAACTAATACACGACGGTTCTTCACAGCTTGTTGGAAGTGATAGAAAGGTAATATGTTGTTATTTGTCATTGTTTCACATCTAGCCACCATGGTGAATGACTACAGGGCATTGTCTAGATTCTGGTATGTTACAAGGACTCAATTACAGACACAATCATCATGATGCTCTGATAGTCCATCAACCAAAAGAGGGAAGGCTATCATCCTTTCCTTGAAAAGCCTAACTGAAGTCTATGGAACTACTTTCATTTGCTTATTAAATTAATTTGCATCTGCTTCACTTATTCGTTCTATTTTTAATTGACAAAGAATAATTACATATGTTATATATTCATGGGATCCAAAGTGATGTTTACATTATGCCCATTTTATTAAGTGTAAACCAAACATAATTATCATATAAAACATCTGGAAGACAGCCAAGTGGTTATGCTGATCTTTCTGTAGTGGGATTCTGTCTTTTCACTGAACTATTCTAAAGCATTTTTCTGCAAATTTTATACAACAGCACATTGCATTCTTAATCAAAGTTATTAAACTTTAAAATATATTATTGTGTAGAAAAATTGGCAGATGAAATACAATAGAAAACATTAACTGTAAGCAAGAACAGCCCACTCTACCACAGTGGGAGAAACTCAGTGGTAAAACCCTTGCCTGGCAAATGTGGGGCTCTTGGTTTAGATACCCAGCACCACATTTGAGTAAAGAAATGAATTCTGATACTACTTGTTAAGAAGATGACCCAGAGAGCCCAAGAATCTCAATTACAATGATTTGAAAGTATTATTGGAGAGCTAATAAAAACAAAACAAAACCAAAAGTCCTCCAATACCCTAACAAATGAAATAGTGTCAGAACCCTGAGGGCCCAGGTTCAAAAAATATTGATAATTATCTTCATTACTACTAGGAAATCAACTCCATTCTGCTAAAAGTTAATACATGACTTTGTGACATTTTTCTAAAGATTTCTGTGAAAAATTTGGCAAACTCTCTCTCCTCTCTCCTGCCATCCTGCTCTCTCTCTCTCTCTCTCTCTCTCTCTCTCTCTCTGTTCTTTTCTAAAAGAAATAATTTCAATACTGATATGCCTATGATTCTCCAAATGTTGGAAGTCAATAAAATGGCTGAACATATTAAGTAGGCTACTGCTCAGATCCCCAAGATACCAGCCAGAGGTTGGATAGTTATCATAGATTATCTCTACATGAGGTCTCAGCCTTCACTCTTAATTCTAAGATTAAATGAATTAGTTAATAGCAAGACTAAAAGCATGTCCAGGCTTTTGCCATTTGAAACTTATACCAATCTGTCTTTAGGGGAGTTTAAATATTGCCAGAAACAGATCAAAATAAAAGCTAGTCAACACTTCAAAATACAGACACACCTCATGGCCAGTGGCAGCTTCTCAACTCCATTCATAACCCCCCAATATGTGATTTCATGTCTCTTAGCTTTCTCTGTCTTAGTCTGTTTTCTGTTCTTAGCTTCATTTAATTAAGGACGTTAGTGTGTAAATCTAAGCAGCGTTAGGTACTTTGCAAAAAGCCCTTATGATGATCTGACCATGGATAGGTCTCTGCGACGGAAATCCTGCGAGCTGCCTCACCAGAATCTCGTTGCACATTGTGTCCTCTCTGTCTTTCTGAACATAAATACATGTGGCCGCTATTGCCAGCAGAGAAATTGGACAACCATACAGGAAAAGACATTGAAGATCTATTAAAAATCTTCCCAAGTTCTCAAGAAACAAAGGAATTCAATCACAGACAAACAAAATTGAAAAGCCCCACCTGAGGGGCTAAAAATGCTGAAACAAAATTTGGAAGAAAACATCTCCTTCTAAGCAATATACAGAATTTCACAGACAATTATTTTGAAATACCTTTTTTGGGTGGCATCTTGGAGGTGTCCTGTCGGAATGTCTCCGTGGGGACTTGCTCGGCCGACTGGGATTGCAAGTTGAAGGGCAAAACTTTCAGGTTTGATCTAGAACTGCCACACACTGCCTACGGCCTGCCACTGAGTCTCCCTGGTGCCATTTCACAGTCTGAAATGTAAGAAGGCACTAATTTCCTCCCTATTAAAATTGCATGGCTATTTAGTTTCCCATTTAAGGATGAAGTACTCAGGTCAAAAGTGTCTATTTGGGAGCTTCACACTTAAAATGAAATTAGTGTGATCCTCCATGTCATATTCAGTCTAAATCTGTCTTCTTTCCATTTTACCCAGACTTCCTGTATACCTTCTAAAGCCCAGGGCTTTATCCTAATTACATGTAGTGAGGGCCCTGTCAGTTCGCTCTCAGAAAGGTGAGAAATACTAGCCGCCAGGTATACTTGGTAAATTAAATGAGTAAGTAAGGAAGCTGCGCCCACACCTGGACTCCAGGTCAAAGGTGCAAAGCTAAGCGCATTCAGCTTCACAATTGTCTTCAGTGTGGGGGCATGGCGTGACACATTGTACCCCTTTTCTCAACTTTTGTGAAACTCTACTCCCCTGACCATGAGGAAATTGTCTCAGAGCAGGGAGGGGCAGGGGGGTGTATAACTTTTTTCTCTCTATATTTAAAATTCTCATGAGAAAGAAGCCAACTACATTTTAGAATGATAAGGTTTTCTGCCATTGAAAAGAATGAAAGGGACAAAATGTGTTGAAATGTAATGTTGCAAAAGAAGCTGGGTTTTGAGCCCCAGGACTCCAATGTTCTCTGGTTACTTTGGTGATAGCAGGCCTGGTGTCCTGACCTTGGCAAGAGGAAGCGATGTTTTGAAATGGATCCTGTTGGCACATGTACATCAGAGAAGCCTTAGGCTTTACAAATTCATTTCTGCTCACATATGATGCTTCTGGAAATCAATAGACTAATGTGCAGACTTTAACAAGCTCCAAATGACAGTTTAAAATCAACTTCTGCTTATAAAAGAGCTTCTAGATTGTTCCTTTGCTGGGCACTGAACTGGAATTGTTAGACAGCTAACAGACATTCAGGGTGGTTCTGTGAAGAGAAGAAGTTCTATTGCAGACTATCCAATCTATAATCTAGACTGAGAATAATGTAGAATTTGACTGGCCCATATTAATAAAAGCATAAACACAAAATGAATCTAAAAATTAGTCTAACAAAAAGTAATGGATATATAAATTAACAAAAGGTGCTCTACAAGCTTTTCAACTTCAAAATTATAATAGTAAAAAAAAGTTGTACCAATAATGGAAAAAATTCTGAAGATAATTGAGCTACATTAAGGTAAAAATCTGTTAGTCAACATGTTTCATAGTAAACTAAAGTGGGAGCTGTCATGTACAGACACTGCAGGCCACAAGTATTAGCAGAAGAAATAAAGTCAGCATAAGCAAGATGAACCTTGCAACAGGATAAAACAGAATAAGGTTATTGGAATAGATGCTTCCTGGGTATAATGTGACCTGAAGCCCCAAAAGGAGCAAAATTATAGGTGACTTTAAAGAGACTCTCAGCCGGTACACACAAGAAAGGAGCCCAAACTCAATCTTAGGTAGTAGAAATCATGATGACTCCAACAGTGACTTTTAGCTTTTCTCTATCTGAGTGGTAAAATAGAAGTCTGGTAATGCCAAAAATGGCAATGAACAGTATCTTAAATATTCTGCATGAGGATTATGCCTGAGCTCAGTGTCTCTGGAAACAGATTCATCAACATCCAATCAAGCTGGACATTTGCTCTGCCATGAAGACTGTCCACAGAGTACTCTCCCACATACTCAAGAGAAGGCACTATTCACAACATGGTAAGGATAGTAAAAACACAGAGACAAAACCATATATCTATAAACTAACAATTTAAGAACGTTAAACAGAGCAGAATGGAACCTAATAGTAAAAATGAACAAACCGATAAGTCAATCCAAAAACATTGTTTATATATACTAATTGCATAGAAGAGAAAATACTACTTAGGAAAAGAAGACAATAGTTGCAGACACACTCCTTGACTTCAAGACTTCACCAGACAACTGTTGTAAACATAGTGGAGTACATACACACTGGCCTTAAGATATGCAGCAAACAAAACATGGAGACACTGGAGTCCAAAAATACACCCACATGTATTCCTCCAAGTGTCCCACAGTCAAAGACAATATTGTAGAGCAATGCTAGCAAGTGGCTAGAAGAATTCAACATTTTAGTTAATAAAAAGCTCAACTTTGTGGCAGGAACTAATGTAGAGGCCATGGAGGATTGCTGCTTATGGCTTGTTCCTCATGGTTTCTCAGCCTGTTTTCTTACAGCCTGCTAGAACCACTAGCCTGTGAATGGTACCACCTACAATGAACCTGCATCTTCCCACATCAATCACTAAGATGATGCCCTACAACCTAATCTTCTGAAGGCATTTTCTCAATTAGATTTTCTTCCTCTCAGATGATATTAGCTTGTGTGAAGTTGACATTAAACTATCCAGATCATATGTTCGAGGCAGTGATTGGTGGAGTTGAATGCTGTTGATGAGTCCAGGAAACTTTCATCCAGTGTCCTACAGACCAACACTAAAACAGTAAGTCCTCATAAAGGCTTCTGCTGAATGTTGTTTTAATACTTGTGATCTCCACTATAGGTGGAGTGCTAACCTGGAAATATGACAGACAAAACAGGCTTCCACCGCAATGCCACTGATATCAGCACCAGGAAGGCAGACAGAGAGTGGTTTTCATCAGCTCCTAAGACTGTCGGTTCTTTGAGCCCTCAATTCAGCAAACAGCTAGAGGTAGCAGAATAGCTCCAGAGCACAGAAGCAGAACCTGTGTGGAAGGCTGCAACTGCAGAAGCTAGTTGTGAAATCTGAGGGCTAAAGAGTGACAAGGGCCAAGGACTGAAATGTTACAAACCATGGCTTCTGGAAACCACCAAGGGTTAAAAATGAGGATCCTGCCCCCAAAGCTAAGATGCTAAAACACCAAGTACCAGGTGCTGGCTCACCAGCAGCCAAAACCTGAAACAGTAATCCTCTAAGCTGAGCATCTGGGCTGTAGGAAGATTTGGAAAGTTCGGATCAAGAGGCCCCTAGTTTTTAGGGCCTAGAGCAATAAGTTCTTGTCTGTGAAAACCCAGAACTTCCTTTGACCTTAGCACCTAGATTTAAGTACTTGGTTTTTAAACTTTGAAAGCATAGCTTTTGATTCTTTGGGCCTAGAGCCTCTGAGGTGATAAGTCTTGGGCACTCAAGGGCTAAGGCCTATCAAAACTAGAAAACTGATTTCTTGCTTATATGCTTTTTCTTTTCATCCAAATAGAGGAAACTTGTGATTTAATTATAAAAGTCAATTTCAAATGTACTACAGACCAAATATAAGACATACCTCTATAAATTTCCTAGGAAAACACACAGGAAACTGAGAGACACAGGGCTTTCTTGAAATGTGAAATATTCAAACAATGAAAGAAACACTAAAATTAACTTTAAAACTTAGAACCTGTGCTTTCCCAAAAACCCTGTAAAGGAAATGAAAAGATAATCACAGATGGGGGAAGTGTTTGTGAATTAAATGGCTGACAAGGAACTTGGCCAATCCCTAAAGCTATGAGAACACACAACTCAATAGAAAACGTGTAGGAGATTTAAACAGGTCTTTGACCAACAGAGGAAAAAACGAAGGCAAATAAGATCAAGATAACAGTCCACTCTCTCAGGGCCTGAGCTATCTCCTGCTGTCTCAGGGGAAGCAGCCTCTGCGAAGGTTAGTTACGTTACTCGGTTTTTCGCCTCCACATGAGTCAGATGGATCCTACCTGCTCCCATGCCCCGCAGCTTCATGAGCAAGGCTATGACAGGTTCCTTCATTTCATATTTAAAATTCTTCCACAATTCTGTCAGTTCAAATGCCAAGTATTCTCTAGTTACCATAGTTTCTAATACTGGGCCCTTGTTACAGGTCCCATCCGTAGGTATCACAGATACCACCCCGCCCCCATTATTTTCTATTAAAGGTCAAATCCCGTGGATATCGTCTTCCACTTGTACCAAATTCTTATCCTCTAATTCTTCCCATGAGTTCTAAGTTCTTGAGTCTCAAGAAGGACTTTCAGAACAGGTCTAGCATAGGGTCTTTCCCCTTTGGCTTGCCAAGACATAAGACATGGCAAGCAAGCCAACACACCTAACCTATCCTCTTGTTTATCTAATTTATTTGCTAAATCAGAGAGAAAATGTTCAATGTTAGCCATAGCTCCTGTTCTCATTGTACACTAAAGAGTTCTTTTGCACAAACAAGTTCCTGCTTGGCAACCATCTCTTCCTCAGGCACATTTTTTTACTGCACTCAGTGGTGACCAGGCAACTTTCACCACTGTTTGCTGACAATATCAGTCTTGCCTGTTACTCTCAAAGACTGAAACGTTTTCTCTAAACCTTGAATTATTTTAAGGGCCTCCTAACACTCACAAGGTGGACCCAGCTCATGGGGCAGGCATGCCACATAGATGAAGGCTGCCAAACAAGACCCCTTCCCCCTTTTCTCCTGTCCCCCACACAGATAATACATGATGTGGGAGTCCCCTCTGTTTTCCGTGATTACCATTAATAAATAAAGAAACTAATTTGGACCTATAGCAAGGCAGAACTTAGGCAGGCAGAGAAAAATTAGCTGAAAGCTGGGAGGAAGAAAGGCAGAGTCAGAGTGAAGCCATAGAGCCACCGGTGACAGAATCTTTGCTGGTAGTCCATGATCTCGTGGTGATGCATAGATTACTAGAAATGGGTTAAATTAAGATGTAAGACTTAGCCAATAAGAAGTTAGAGCTAATGGGCCAAGCAATGTTTTAATTAATATAGTTTCTGTGTGGTTATTTTGGTTCTGGGCAGCCAGGACAAACAAGCGCCTCCTTGCAGTTACAATCCCCAATGGCTCAGCCTTAGCTGTATGTTTCACTACTCACACCAATAATCATGTAGTTGTTGCCTTTGCCAAAAGGTATACTACCACACCACATGCATAGAGTTAAGGACAGCTCTAAAAGAATTCCCTCTATGGATATTCTACCCTCAGGCTGCTCAGCCTCAGTAGTATGCCATAATGCCCATAGCCAGGACCACACAATCACTCCTCAAATTGTTTACTTCTCTCAAGTCCTTGTTTGGGTACCAAATATTGTGTGACAGACTTTTCCTGGGGAGAAGCAACACATGCATGTCTATTCAGTCATGAAAGAGAACCCAGGGCAGACCTTCATAATGCTTACACTAATGTTTAATCTGATGAGCCCATGAGGTTTTCTTGGGGTTCCTAACAGGAAGATGGGCCATGGGTCACTTATAAGAAGTAGGGATGATTCAGAAGGATCAGCTGCATCACTCGAAAGCCCATCCCAGCATAGGTGATAGCCCACAAAAGCTGTAACCCCGAGGCTTCCTACACAGCTTGGAGGCAGCTCCACAGTCCTAATAACCCTTTCTCGGCAGCGCTGCCAGTAAGTCTCTTCCCTCAGAATCTGATTATTCCCATTTCTTCTGCTGAGGAATCCTCTTAATCTTCCAAGTTTCCTTTCTCGCAGGCATGTAACCTTGTGTTTAGCAGAGGCCCATGAGCATCCTCTTCCTTCTTGGAGGAATCTTTCAATTTGGAGGGATATTACAATCAGAGGGAAACAGCATATACCATATACCACTTTCCTCTGAGAAGGCAAGTGTGTTGGTCAGCCTTCCACCACTGTACAGTTCCACTTGGCAACAGGGAAGGGTGATTTTGCCTCACACTTTTGGAGCCCTCATTTCATGATCCATTGTCTGTTTGTTTGTTTAAAGTTATATTTATTTATTACATATACAGTGTTCTGCTTGCATGTATATTTGCAGGCCAGAAGAGGGCATAAATCTCATTACAGATGGCTGTGAGCCAACATGCGGCTGCTGGGAATTGAACTCAGGACCTCTGAAATAACAGCCAGTGCTCTTAACCTCTGAGCCATCTCTCCAGCCCTTCGTGATCCATTGTCTAGCCTGTCTAGGACCCCACAGTGTCCCATACATGCCCTGTCAGCACAGGTCAACTGAATGAATGGACAGCCATCTCTATTTGACTTTGCATTTAAAAACGACTGGTGAGATGTGTCCACCTCACTCACCAAAGCTACAAGCAACGTGCAGTTAAGGAGCAATCAAACTATTTAAAGCCAAAGAATGTGGAACTTGGGGTGGTGTCTCTTTTACAGAAGGAACAGGCAGCCATTTTTATGACATTCACAGCCATGGGAGCCATTCCTCAAGAGAATATGGAACGGACACAACAAAGCAGAGAACACTGTGGGCTGTAAGGGCAGCAGTGTGCAGGGCTTGCTGTGCCTCTCATCATGGCTGGAGAGTCCCAGAAACGTCCTGGACACTGTACATTTCACTTTAGTTTTAAAAACAAGGAGCTTCTTTTCCCTGAGCCTCCTCCACTTGTAAAGAATGTACCATCACCATCACACAAGGCTAAAAATAATCAAGGGCTCTAGGAAGGAAGTTTATGGCTATAACTTCCTACATAGTAAAATCCCAGGTACCCCAAACAACCTCCTGGGCAAACCAGAACAACTCAAACCAAAGCAGTAGATGACAAAGCACAATAGAGGCAAGAGCTGGAATTAAGAGATCACTGTAAGGACAAAACAAAGATCAAAGAAACTGCTGGTTCCAGAGAATAAATAGAACTGATACATTCTTACCGAAACTTACAGGCACAAGATGCAAATTAATAAAGTTAAAGGCATAAAAAGGAGAAAAATTCAACAGACACTACTAAAACCAATGGTCACTAGAGATCTCACTATGTAGCCTTGGCTGGTATGGAACTTGCTATGTATACCAGGCTGGCCCAGACATCATGGAGGTCTACCTGCCTCTGCCTACTGAGTGCTGGGAAGAAAAGTGTGAATTACCACTCCCAGGGAACTGACAATCTGAAAGAAATGAATAAATTTCTAGGCTTACAACCAACACCCAAACTGAAGTAAGATATCACAAACCACTTAAAGAGATCAACATAAGGAGCAAGATTAAAGTTGTAATAAAGTTATCTTCCACCAAAGAATATCCCAGAATCAACAGATTCACTAATATATTGTACCAGCTTTTAAAGTAAAGGAAGAGTAAAAGATACAATGCTCCTGAAACTATTTTATAAAATAGGGGTAGACACTTCTAAGCTTGTTCTACAAAACCAACATTACCCCAATACAAAAAGCATGTAAAGACAACAAACATCATAAAGTATAAGCCTATATTCTTTAAGAATATGCACAGGAAAACCCTGAATATTTAATACATGACACAGTTTACCACACACATTTCAATGACAATGTGTCATGGTTTTGTTTATCTGTTGGTTGGTTGGTGGGTTGGTTGGCTACTTTTTATCAAGACAGGTTTTTTATGTAGCCCTGGCTGTCTTGGAACTAGCTATGTAGACAAGATTGGCCTCAAACTCAGAGATCTGCCTGCCTCTGTCTCCAAGTGCTGGGATAAGGTGTGCACCACCATTGCCTAGCTGTTCAACAAGGGTTCGGCAAGAAATCCTGGGATAATTTCATATTCACAAACTCCTCAACAAAAAATGCATGATCAGATTCAAGGCAATAGTTTCATACTCAGCCATGAAGAAGAAACTGTATCATGTTCTGGGATATACATGGGAAAAAATGGTTTATATTATATGGGATAAACCAGTTACATAAAAACATGCTTTTTTTACCTAGAGGCATGAGCAGATGAAATAAGACTTAATGTAAAGTGGAGATGTTTAGACACATTCAAAGGGCTGATAAAATGTAACAGAGCTAGGAAATATAATATCAGCATTTGTTATATGCATATATGAAAATACCATACTGAAATTTGTCATTTTGTACAGTTAATATAAACACAAGTTTTACATTAGGAAAAATGAATCCAAAGTGAAAAAGGCAAGCAAAAATTGTTTGAAAATAAAACATCAATGAAAGAAACAAAACCAAACTCCAGAGCAAAAGCAATTAAAGCGATAAATAAAATGAAACAAACAACCATAAATACCATAACCAACAAACCATGAAATTCACTGTGTCATGGTTCCAACGATTGGGAAGGTCCGGTTCATCAAAACCAATGCTGGAGTCCAGCTTCTCTCCAACCAACAATAGCTTCTCCCAGCTGTATCATGTTCTGGGATATACATGGGAAAAAATGGTTTATATTATATGGGATAAACCAGTTACATAAAAACATGCTTTTTTTACCTAGAGGCATGAGCAGATGTGTCCACAGAGTGAGTAGAACATCAGGAAAAGCCACATAGAGACTTATGCATCCATATCTGGAGGCATGGGATCCCTCTGTGGCAGGTCCATGTACACAGTTCTAAGGGAGGATTCTACTTCTCTCAACCCAGTTTTAGAAGTGCCCCATCAAATCCGATAGCCTCCAGTTCTTTCCTGAAGGAAAAGTTTCAATTTGGAGGAAAACACCATATAGTAGAGTATCCCCTCCTCTGGCTCTTGGATTCTCTGAATCTTAGAGTAATATAGATGTCCATTAATGGCTAAGAATAATGGCAATATGCCCTTTAAAGTCGGCAAGGCAACCATTTCCTCTCTGAGCACATGCTCTCTACCTACTGGTTTTGCTGTGTATAGAACATTACTTGCCCAACCTCCAGTGAGAGATATGAACTGAATATCTTTAGAACTAGGTAAATAACTTTGTTAGCATGGTTTGTTCTACAGCTGTGAATAAACTTGTCTAGAATTTCTGGCTGGAAAGAAAAATAAGACTTTATATTGTACAAGACCTATTCAGTCATTCAGGAACCCTGCAATGTAAGAGATAGAAAACAACATTGCATACTCATTAAAGAGAAACATATCTACCAAGAAGATATACACAAATGACAAATATATGGAGAAAGAATTCAGGGGAACAATATCTTTCACAGCTGCACCACAAAATATCTTTAAATGAATCTCACTAGGCAAGTGAGAGACTTGTATGCTAAAACTTTAAGACATTAAAGAAAGAAACTGAAATAGACATTAGAAGATGGAACGACCTTCCATGTTCATAGATTTGTAGGATTAATATTATGGAAATGGACATCCTACCAGAAAGCAATACAAAGATTTGTGCAATCCCCATAAAAATCTCAACATAATTTTTTTACAGACATTGAAAATGTAAACATGAACATCACTAAGCAACACACAAAACATAGCAGCTAAAACAATCTGGAACAATAAGAGAACTTTGGAGGTATCACTATTCCTGGCTATACAAACTATACTATAGAGCTATAGTAAGAAAAATGGTATGGTATTGACACAAAAAAGATGTGTTGATTAATGGACTAAATGACTTAGATGTAAGTCCACACATCTATGGACACCCAATTTTTAATTTATTTTTACTAATTTTATACTTGTTGCTATTCTCACAGATCAATTCATATCTCAACTCTCATCAGAGAAGTTTCATGTACAGTAGATAGAAATTAGCACAGAAGTCCACAACTGGTCAATGCGTAGAGATTAAGAGACTTTGGAGTATCCAATCTTAAGATGTTTCTATTACCTCCCCCCTCAAGTTTCAGGAATCTGTGCAGAAGAAGAACTGGCAGGATTTTAAGTGCTAGAGGTGATATATGACTTCAAGAAAACTGTTTTCCAGACACAGTGGGTCTGGTGTTAGATGAACTCACAGAGACTGTGAGAGCATGCATAAGACCTATAGATGCTCACGTCAGACAAAATCCCAGCATGGAGTAGAGGAGGTGTGGGTGGGAAGCCCAGCCACTAGATGAGAAGCTATTGACATTTGATTGCTTCTGGGAGAAAAAAAAGTCCATTTTCTTCAATGGGGTGGCAATGGTATATGGACATATTCCAGAGTAGGTCCCATGTCCAGGAATAGTCAGGCAAAAGAAGCTAGAGTCAATGGTATGCTTTTTTTTTTTCAAATGCAGAGGCGTGGGAAGATAGAACATTAAGTGGATAGGGAAGTGGGAGGTGATCTGGAAGAAGTTTGGGGAGGGGTATGAGTATGTTCAAAGTAGATCACATGAAATTCTCAAAGAATAAATAAAAACATTAGCTTTTAAAATTGACTCAATATCTCAACTAGCTAATTTTAACAATTAAACTATAAGAATTTTAGAAAAAATAAAACACCATAGAAAATTATCTTGAGGATCAAGGTCTGTATAAATAGTTCTTAGACTTGATATGAAAAATATAAAAATAGATCATAATAAAGACATTGCCATACATTATGAAGTATTTTTATGTTCTAGGACATTTGTTAAAAACTTTTTTAAAATTTTTAATTAGTAGCATCAGATACATATTTTACTAATACTATATATTAATCTTGAAAATTTGATAATAAAATAGATTCTTTGATCATTTTAAATTGTTTTGATATAACTTGAAATTGATTTTAAATATTGGAGGTGGAGAATAGACAATGCCCGAAAGGATACAAGGGACGAAAAAAAAAAAAACCTATGACAATTTGAAAAGCTAGACTGTGGAAAATTAAATTGCACTTGAAGCCAACTTGAGTTTGACAGGTCATGCTATGCTAAAATGAATAATTCATTCTTGTTTTATTAAGAAAAGGATAATTTTGGTGTTAAATTTCATTGATTCTTCTACACACTGGTAAGAATGCTTATTGTAGTAATAAGTATAAAAAAATTAAATATATTTCTAATGTACATTTCACATGAGCAACTCTATCAATATACATGAAAACCAGATATAAAATGTATAAATTGTTGCAGAGATTATATAAGCAATATTATGTATAAGCAATATATCTCTTTTATGCATTTTCTGCATAAAAATTCATAGAAAAGTCCCAAACTGTGTGCTTGTGCATATGTGTGTGTGTGTGTGTGTGTGTGTGTGTGTGTTTGTATTCATGTGTCTTTAAAGAGAACTACATGGTTATGCACACCAGGTCCCATGGTGAAATGGTTAATATGATGGACTCTCTTGTTGTAAGGAGAGCCCCTTGTTTGTTCCTGACTGCTCAGAATCAAAATAACCACACAGAAACTGTATTAATTAAATCACTGCTTGGCTAATTACTTAAGTGTATTGCTAGCTAGCTCTTACATCTAGAATTAACCCATCTCCATCATTTTATATTGAGGATCATGGCCTACTAGCAAGGTTTCAGCATGTCTGTCTCTGGTGGCAGCTCCATGGCTTCTCTCTAACTCTGTCTCCTTTCTTTCAGCATTCAGTTTAGTTTTTCCCATTTAGCTCTACTCTAGCCTATCACAGGCCTAAGACAGTTTCTTTATTAACCAGTGGTATTCAGTCATTGTGGGAATCCCACATCAGACTCTGAATCCAGGGATATGAGTTTGTATTTTGGTGGAATCTGTTCCTTGAGGAAGAGACAGTCATCCTCATCAACTCAGACCATGAAATCCAATATAAACGGCTGCGCAAGCATGCTTCAGCATTGCCCAGGCTGTGTTTCACTTCACCTCACAGGTTTAGGCAAACCTATCTTTTCCTAATTAAAATGGCGATAAAGTTTGTTTGCCTTTTTTCTACTTCTTAAAAAGTTGCTATAAAAATTCTTTGGGTTAGGCATACTATGCCAAACTTATTAATGATATAACTCATATTTAAAATTATGAAGTCAAGTCTCCAAAATGTCTCATTAGTATTCTCTAAAATGTCTTCCCATGCATTATGAAAATTCACATCACAAAGTTCCCAAAGAGAAACCTCATGAAATGGAATGAACTTCATTAAGAATAATCAGCAGTTAGCTTCTGGTAATAAAATTCACAACACAGTTAAATTATTTCACATATCTCCTTGCTATAAAAATAAATGCATACTTTCAATAAATAAATGTTACCAAGGCACAGAAAAACCTAAAGCTGAAAGTAAATCCAGACCTGACTAATGTATAAATTGCTCCTATTTTCTGAGCTCTTCAATTTGCTTTCAGCAGCAAATAAATAACAATTTGTCAAAACTAAAAATTATTGTGCATTAAAGTGAAATAAAATTCTAATTTGTTGGCATGAAGAGCTCCGGCAGCATTATTTTCCATATATTAGTCCTTGACTGCTTAAGAAAAACTGCATTTGTAGTCCTTAATCTGACAAGTTGCTATGCAATTGTTGCTAGCCCTCATTGTAAGTGTGACAGGAAAGACTTTCTGGCCAGTCTCTCTGGCCTCATTCGCTCTTCCATTCAGCTACAACCACAGACTACTGGGTGGGTGCTTCATTCAGCAGGGCAGGCGTGGCCTGCTCTGCATTCGTATTATATCCTTGCGGCTTCTCTTGTCAGATAGGCTAAAAGGCTGCCTTACTTAGGGCTGCTGTTGCTGTGATAAAACACCATGACCAAAAGCAAGATGGGAAGGAAGGAGTAAATTTTGCTTTCCCTTACATACCATTGTTAATCGCTGAAGGAGGCAGGATAGGAACTCAAGCAGGGCAGAAACCTGAAGGTAGGAGCTGATGCAGAGGTCATGGAGTGGTGCTGCTTACTGGCTTGTCCATCATGGGTTGTTCAGCCTGATTTCTTATAGGATCCAGGACCACCAGTCCAAGAATAGAATCACCTAAAATGGGTTTGGCCCTCCCCCATTGATGTAGGAGGGTCATCTGTCTATGTGTTACTTTCATTGGTTAATAAAGAAACTGCCTTG
>LOEQ01009115.1:8528-28725 GCA_001685075.1 Bramus lutescens | reverse complement strand
TTGTGTGTTGTTATTTCGGGGTATAAGCTAGCCGTGCGGGAGCTGGGCTGGACGAAAAGCAGGGCCCGCTCCCTTTATTACTACACCCCATCAACCACTAGCTAAAGAATGCCCTATAGCCAGATCTTGTGAAGGCGTTTTCTCAACTGAGGGTCTCTCCGTTTTGAAGACCCTGGTTTGAATCAAGTTGACATAAAACTAGCCACCACAGGCACAGTGAGGGTAAGAAAGCCTTCAGGATGCTGTTGACCCTAGTATGCCTCAAAGGAGCCTGGACAAGAGTGACAGTAGGGGACAGTGGGAGAGTTCAAGATGCTGGGAATAGAACAGTCAAGACTACCTGACAAATCAGAGTTACAAGTGGGGGGGGAATGTTTCAGAAGATGAAGAAAGGCCCCAAGTTCATTCCATGGAGATGGAAGTCACGTATTATAGTATCTGAGAAGTGAGAGCTACAGGTCATTAACGTGTGAGAAAATGGATAAGATTCTTATAGTTATACAAAGAGGTACATTAGAGAGGGCTTGGGATAGTATGAAAGGTAGTAGGCAAAGAGATACGGTATTTTTATTTGAAATGAGAAGTTTGCAAGAAATCATCCTGCAAGTTGCATTTGAGCTGAGATCAGAATGAAGTTTCTAAAAGTTTCGTCACCCACAGTACTTGACACTCAAGCAAATGCATAAAATTGAAGCGGGAAGCCTGCAAGTCCAACTGGTTCAGCTGCATGCAAGTAAGTAAATCAAATAAAGAAACTCTGGGCAAACCTACTCAAGACCAGTGACCATAATCAAACCTATACCATGAAAAGAAAACATGTACTTCTGTCCGTGCCTGTTCCCCCTTCAATAGGAGCGTGCTGTAGCAAATTTCTGCAATTTTTTCTTTTCTTTTACTTTAGAACCATTTTTTTTCTTATGGTTATTCTCTGACAGTCAAAAGACCTACCTAACCAGCAGGAGAATAACACAGACCTAAGGACTTCTAAGCACCAAAGGCAGTCTTGCCTTGCTCCTCCATGTTTTTTCTCATTACTGATTGAAAAGGTCTAACAGAAATTCTGAAGGAGGACATGGGTCCCTAGAATGACTAGCTTTACCTTCTCTCTCTCTAGCTTTACTTGCCTTCTTAACTTTTTGTTCTTGTTATTTCAAATTCTGTGACCAGCAGACTGGCTGATAAATGTCTTTGTCAGGTGGCAGTCAAAACTACCCCCAAGCAAGAGACTACACCCAAATGAAGACAGTTATCCACTATGGTGAGGCGACACCCTGGAGCAGAGTTGATCATCTTATGAGGACCACACTGTTCACCTCAAGCAATGACAGTGATATTCAGAAGCAGGAGTCAGGGAGCAATCCACAGCCACCTGTACCTTGACCATACTGCTTAATTACTTACCCATTGCTGGATCCAAGGCTTTTGTCCTGAGCTTGGGTTACTGCACCAGCCTTCTGTAAGGCGAAGTTTTTCAGTTCCTGTATGACTGACTCTTGGGAGTAAGCAGTTCTTTCAGTGGTAGCTGCCCATGAAGCTCTACAGTGTTTCGCTGCTTCCTTTACTTCTGCCTGCTATGAGTCAATTGTGCTAGGGTCCCAGCTGTAGCAACCAAAATTAACTCCAAACATCTGAATGTCTCCTGAAGGACAAAATCCTCCCTGGCCATACAGTCAAAGTCATACATGTTGTTCTCTTTACCAATAAGACAATGAAAGGCACAGCCAAAGAACTGAGAAAGACACAGTACACCAACCCCATACTAGACTGTTATTCTATCCCATGAGCTCAGCACCAGTCACTATAGGAAATGAGTCTTCTGAGATAGCTCAACTTCCTTAGTCACCTACCCTTAGAATGGTCCAAATCCAAAAGATTGAAAGAAGCCTCTAATCAAAATGTGTGGACTTTTCTTCATAATGCATGTTTGTGGAGATTAAGGCAGGTCAGCCCTGAACTAGTAGAGGCCGTGCCTGCTGAATGTAGAAGTCTGGTCTTTCCTTGCTCTGCTGGAGGCAGAAGGCAGATGGGAATCACAAGAAGGGACAATGCACCAGTTCCACTCTGGATGTTGACTCTCTTTGTACCTTAGGTTAAAAATATCCAGAATGGTAAAAATCTAAGTTACCTGGGAAATTTTCTTGTACTCTATGTTGTGGCATTTATAGGTCCGGTGGTCACTAAGTGCTGTCCCTCACTGGTGATTGCTGCTATAGTAAAGAAGTGTTTTGAGGGAAGCATTTAGCGAGGCGTTTAATAACCTACTGGACTTCATTCAGTTTCATTCTTTCGGAAATCCATTCCTGAGACTCGCCGTCACCAAGCAATCCAAGCTATTCATGGCTTTTCTCCAAACTCCTTTTCTGCTGCTACCTGGCTGATTTTCTGAGTTAATTGGACGCACAAAGAGATGGAACTTGGCTGGTGCATCCTTATAAATCAGAGGAAGAACAAGAACATGATATCAAGACATAATCAGGATATAAGTCTATATATTTGTCTTTTTCTTTGACTGAAAAAAAAATCCTACCCTAAGATTCTTGGAGTTTCTTAATAGTAGATGTGAAAGTGTAAGTGAAGGCAATAGTAAAACTATGAAACTATATCATCCATGGGTAGAAAGACAGGTTGATTTTGGAAATTCAAGCTGCTGAGGCCTTCTTTCAGGGGAGCAGAGAGAACAGAAAAAGGCTAGAAAAAGCTTTGCCAATTTTATGGGGAACAAGTAGCGACAGGAGAGGGCATGTGAGTCGGAACGGACTGGGAGTTAGAGGAAAGGGGCATGTGGCCCAGGACAGGCTGGTGTAGCTGCCAGAGGAGACAGACTCCCAGAACCTAAGCTGGTAATCCACAGCCTTGTGGTGATACACAGATTAATAGAAATGGGTTAAGACATAAGAGCTAGCTAGAAAGACACCTAAGCTATTGGCCAAGCGGTGTTGTAATTAATACAGTTTCTATGTGATTGTTTGGGTCTGGGCAGCTGGGAAATGAACAAGCAGCCTCCACTTACAGGCTGGGAACTAGTATGGGAACTGTGATTTCTTGGGAGCTTGTTTGAGTTAATAGGGACCTAGATGTCCTCTGTCAGAGGCAGTTGGTTGTTGGGAGAGGATAAGGTAAGTAATGACCTTTCCTGACAAACAGAAACCTGCTTCACTAGTTACCTAGGGGAATGCTGAGTTTAGGCAGCAGTCCTGTTTACCCAGTCAGGGTCCAGCCTGAGCTGAGCACAGATTCTCACATAGGACATTGTCAGTAGCACTGCCATTGTGAAGGCTTTCTTTGGACCTAATGAGTCAGTATCTTGTTAATGATAAGGAGCAATGGTAGTCATCCAGCTACCCCAGACTGAGTGGGAACATCATGGGGTAGGGGTGGTCTTAGGAAAGTGAAAGGAAGAAGGGTAGGTAGGTAAGTGATAGTAGGAGACCTGGGGAATTTCTATCTGAAGCCTTTGGTTTACTGACCATTGGGTTATTTCATCAACTCCCTCCTAAAGGATCCTGAAAAGACAGGAAGAAATAATTATTTCAAGAAGCATGGGTATCAGTTGGCCAAGAAAATGGAGGAACCAGACACCAGAGGAAGACCAAAAAGAAAGCCCTACAACAGCAGTTGGCATCTGGGGCCTGATGTTCTCAAGCCAACCTGTGTAAGTATTTAATTCTTTTTCCCTTGTCTGGACTAGTTCACACAGAAGCAACATTCTTCACTGAGGAAGAGACAAGTGCCTCCTCCATTCTGGATGGTGAACGAATCAAGGGCTTGCTGGTTTTATAGGACCACCAAAACTAGGGAGGTGAGCTGCTTTCTGAGTAGCTGAAGGGCCGATGTTGACTCCTAGGTGGTGCCTGCTATCTCAATAGATATCTGCTGGGAGAGAAATAGACTATGGACAGAAGGTCAAATTAAGGGGCTTAGAGGCATCTTTATCTCTGGTATGTATTTGAACTTTCAGATGCTTCCTATTGCCTGGGAGGTCAGGAAGATAAACACCCAACCAGATGGGGAAGAGAAGTGGGGACCATCTTCAGGGGTAGTCAGTAGGCTGGGGAGTTGAAGCTTTAGCAGTCCCACTGACTTAGGGGTAGATGTATCAGGCAAAATGTGCAGCACTCATCTGAGCTGTGACAGATGGATCCAAGCAGCAACTTCCTGCAGCTTACATGATTTATTTCCTTAAGTTGACAAAAAGACCTAAATGTGTTTGCTATATTGGGAGGACCATGGTCTGCTTTAATTTGTATTGAGGTCTTCATTGTGGAGGAAGCAGTTGGTAACTGTCTTCAAATAGCCAAATAGCGTAAGCAGACTCAAGTTTGGGAGGGGCTTAGCAAAATTAAAGCCTGAAAAGTTATCAACATACATGTGAACATTAATCTCTAGTAAGACAGAAATTTCCTAACAGGAATAAGGAGAAAGGGAAGAGTAGCTCAAGGGCCAGAGGGGTGGTTCTGGGACAGAAGCATGATGCTCTTCTGTGTTCCTTCATCTTCAAACCACCACCTTAAAATAATGGAGAGCTACAGACCAGAAAGCGCTGTCTCCAGCTTAAGAAGCAAGTTTATATTTAGAAAAACAAATAAAGGAACGATTTTTGAGCCTGTGACTCTGCTCATTTTAATCATTGTTGAAGGTTTAATAGGCAACATTTTAACAGTTGCCAAAAGTAGATTAATAACTTACAGCAACTCTCTTGACTTAGCGGTTTAACATTAATGTGTTAAAGTTTGAGCATTGAAATTGTAACATCATATTATCACCTTCAAGTCTCATTTTTCTCAGAGCTTAGCCACTTCTTCAAATTCTCAGTTTGTACAAACCTACTTCTCTTTTCCATTCTGGAAACACCTGCCATCTTAATCTGTGCCACTTGTGAAAACCCTACCTTTCCTATCCATTTGCAACTATCCAGTCATTTACCATGAGGCATAGGTGCTTGATTATTGAGAGTAATCCTTAAAAAAAAAAACAAGTCTTTTTAAAATCACCATTAAAGCATCAAAGAATAGTAAAAAATATTTTCTTAAAGTTAGCAGCAGCAGTGTGGTAGTTTTGAGTTTGTTTTTTATTGAGACCTGTCTGTGAGTTTTACTATTTTAGTTGGAAGGCCTTTAGTTCTTGAAACTAATTTTGACTGAAAGGTAAGCCTCCATTTTGAATCTTTTTTTTTTTAAGTTCAAAAGACTCGGGTAATTTAAACTTTGATTTTTAAGCTCTCAGATCTGTATCATCAGCAAGCAGCATGTCTGTCCTTTGCATCTAAAGTTGTTGTAAACCCAGAACTGACCAGGCATCCTCTGGGGAAGGGCTGTAGCAGCAGATGGCAGGGATGATAGGTTGTCTCATGAAGATGTGGCCTGGGACAAGATGGGGCCGGCCATCAATGCCTATCCCAGAGTGAGCAGGAAGCATGGACAACATGACCTCAGTGTCAATTAACAATGGCAGAGAGCACCCAACTATCGGGCCAGTTAGCCTAGGCTTTTCCATGGTAATCTTGGTGATGTTCTCAGGGACGAAGATCCCAGGGAAGTATCAGCCTTTGGCCACAAGGCTCAGAAGATCCAAGAGATTTCTCTGGGAGGAAAGACTTTGGGGAACTGACCTACTTTGGCAATGCAAAGAGGTGCAGTCAATCCTCCAGTTCCTGTCCACAGTATGGGCTAGGTCCTGGAGGCAGGTGAAGAGTGGGGCAGCTTTTCCACCAATGACCCAGTCCTGCCACATTTGAAGCAAGCTCCAAGTAGAGTCAGTAAGTACTCCATCTTTTTTGGCAGTGGCCTCAGGGCTGATGCCAGAGCTGGTATTTCTGCCTATTGTGGAAAACCCTTTCCATGCTTTCTTGTTTCTTCCTTACATTAAATGCCTTATTCATCAGATCTCTCTGAGGGATTTGAGGGCCATTGTCTAGTCTATTAAAATCTCTTAATATATCTGATTTTGAATATTATTTTATTACTTATATTATTTTGAATATTATTTTACATTAATCAAACTTTAAATTTTCTTTAACCTTATTTTCAGTCTGCAGGTTTATTTTGATAATATATACAGGAGATTATATAACAGATATGAATTGGTCTTTCCCTCCAAGTTTATCCCTGTAAATATATTGACATCATGACTACAAACATGGTTTGGGGGACATTAAAGAATATGACCATTTATAAGGCAACTGACTATTAACTTGTATGTTTTAATAATCTAGCACTTTAGAACAAGTTAGTGCCCAACCTGAGCTGAGCCCAGACTGCCATTTAGGGCAATATCAGTAGCACTGACATAGGGGGTGCCCATTTTGGACCTAACAAAAAAGAATCATTTCTCGTTCAGACAAGTTCTTCTCAATTTCATCTGAGTTTAAGTTTAGAAGGCAACCTTTATCAGAGTTACCTTTAGGGTTGGGAGAGGCAGGCAGTGCTCCTTGCCAAGAAAACAAGCTATGTCATTAGAGAGTCAGCAGTTTGAGGAGGGAAGAAGGTTGTAGGTGACAATTGCCCAAAGACAATCATGTCATATGATGAACCTACCAGAAAGCCTTAAGGGAGTGAGTTGAAAGAGCTTGTGTGCTAGCAAACTGTGGAAGTTCTGTGAGGGGAGTTCAAACCAAGAGGCTGCTTGTCCCTTCTTAGACATCCCCTATCTCTCTCCTTAGACATCCCCTATCTCTCTCTCCTTAGACATCCCCTATCTCTCCCTTCTTAGACATCGCCTATCTCTCTCCTTAGACATCCCTTATCTCTCTCTCCTTAGACATCCCCTATCTCTCCCTTCTTAGACATCGCCTATCTCTCTCCTTAGACATCCCCTATCTCTCTCTCCTTAGACATCCCCTATCTCTCCCTTCTTAGACATCGCCTATCTCTCTCCTTAGACATCCCTTATCTCTCTCTTCTTAGACATCCCTTATCTCTCTCTTCTTAGACATCCCCTATCTCTCCCTTCTTAGATATCGCCTATCTCTCTCTTCTTAGACATCACCTATCTCTCTCTTCTTAGAAGTCCTCCTATCTCTCTCTTCCATCTCTCTCTAGGTAACAATTTTTTTTTACAATAAGCCAGTAACTTAATACATAATGCGATGACAGATCTATCATCTCATTATACTGGATCTATCATCTCATTATACTGGATCTGTCATCTCATTATACTGGATCTACTCTTACTGAACAAAGTATGGAAAACTCTATTTACCCACAAAGACTAACCTCGGATTCTTAAAATTCTCATTTTGACTCATCTCTCGGTGATAAAGTGCAGATGAAAACCCATTTTACTTATCACAACTATATTACTTGTTTCAGGAAACTATATATGGATAGAGGGCTTCTATTTTGAAAATTCACCTTTCCGTTGTCTTATCAATGCAGGAAGCTTTTCTTATTGGACAGATGTGTATCCTAATCTGTCACCTACAAAACCGTTTGTATGTTTCTAAGTTCTTCAGCAACTCAGTGTACATAAGAAAAGTTAGAGTTTATTTTAATTTTCCCCTTCATTAGAAAATATTTTCCTCTTCCTAAGAGCTGGTATTTAAGACCCAAATTATACCTAAAGTATTTAATTTTTGTTTTATGTATACGAATGTTTTATTTTCAGGTAGGTCTAAGTGCCACTTGCATGTCCTGTTCTCCAGTGCCCACAGATGTGTCCGATCCCTCCAGAACTAGGGTTACAGAGAGCTGTTGGATGCCGTGTGGTTCTGGAACTCAAATCCAGGTTTCTGGAAGAATAGCCATTGCTCTTAATCATTGAGTCATCTTTCCCATCCCTAACTAATACATTCTTAAGACTTTCACATAAGTCTCCTTGTTCTTTGTACTAATGTTATTGAGCTGCTCCAATCTGCACAACATGCCCTTCTTAAATCCAGACTCTTGTTATTTCATTGAGTTCTCAAATTTTGTGCTTTTTTTTCAATGACCTTTCTTGGTTCCTCCTGAGAACTATGGTATTTTTTACTTTTTATTTTTATTGTTTATGTCAGATTCTCAATGTATATACTTGACTATCCAGGAACTCTAGAGTGCTAGGATTAAAGGTATGGACTACCATGTTTGGTCGCTTACAGTGTTTTAATTGAGCTTTTAACTCCCATCCGTCCCTCATGTCCATTGCTTTCCCATTCATTCCAAGCCTTGGGAAAGCTCCTGCAGTGTGGAATCTCCCATACTCCATCAGTAAGGATGTCTTCGGGTTTCCCTATTACTACATGTCCTGGTGCACTTCACCACCCTTCCTCTGCCCACTTCCATCTTCCTCGGGCGGCTTTGAATCTTGCCTTTCTTCTCTTAGCACCTTCATGCTCCTGTTTTCGGTTTTCTTGCTACTGTTATTTTTATGGTTTCCGTTAGTGTTTTTTTGTGATTGTCTCTGAACAATGAGACACTGATCCAGATGTGCTGTTTTTAAGAAGACAAATAGACGGAGGACTGGCACAAAATAACAACCTTACTCTTCTAACAACTTCTCTTTAAAGAAACAGCCCCTTCAAGGAATGATAAAACCACTATTAAAGTCATATTTGATGTGAGACTATTTATGGGTATTATAACTTGGGAATTCTAATTCACAACACAAAATGTTACAGTATATAACAGTTTCTGTGGTACTTGTAGATTATAATTACTTTAGTAATTTATTCAGTGTTGACCATAAATTACCAAGTTTTCTATCAGTCCAGAAAGCCAAAGACAAGTGGCTAGTTAAAGGGGTGGGGAGATTTCATCCAGTACAGCAGAAGTATAACAAGAGAAGCGTTGCTAATATTGAGAATTACAAAAAGCAATTGTTCCCCAGCTACAGATGTGTAAGAGTGTAGCAATCATAAAAAAACACAACCAAACTGAACACCATAGCACGTGTTTTGTGTTCACTAGCAACATATACCATCATTTTAGTTTTGTTTTCAAAAATTATAAAGTCATAGGCTAGAGAGATGGCTCTCTAGTTAAGAGCACTTGTTGCTCCTGCAGAGAGGCAAATTTCCATTCCTAAAACATGAAGCAGCTCTCAACCACCTTTAATTCCAGCCCCAGGGGATGCACTATTCTCTTCTGGCCTCTATAAGAACAGGCAAGCATTCATGCACACACACATGTGCACATGCATACACACAAATATGTGAGTACACATGAAATAGATTTTATTTGTAAATATATATTTATATATAAATAAATATAAATTTTATTTGTAAAATTTAAAGTGTTATTTAAAAATATAAAATAATAAAGAAAAGTTATCCACACTTATACCAGCTACAACCAGGTACCATTTCTACAAATTCTATGACTTCCTCTCCAGCTTCTTTTTTCAGTGTGTCATTTTGATTAACATTTTATTACTTCTGTTCATTTGAAAAGGAATGCATTCAGGTCATGGTATGTGCATGTAGTTTAGGAGACAACCTGAAGGCGTTGGTTCTCTCCTTTTACTCTGTGAGATCCTGGAATCAAATACAGGTCATCAGACTTGGCAACAAGTACTTTAAATGCTGAGCCATGTCACTAGCCCTGAATTCACTATTTGAAAGTACAATTTTTAATTTATTGTTAGAGGTCTGGGAGTGTGTGTATGTGTGTGTGTGTGTTGAGCATGCTCACATACACATAAACATATCACTGTCATACTACTTATCCATTATTATATCAAATTCACCATTTTTTTGAAACAAGGTCTCACTATGTAGCCCCTGCTGGCTTAGAACTTTCTATGTAGGCCAGGCTGGCCTCAAACTCAAAGAGATCTTTCTGTCTTTGATCCCAAGTGCTAGAATTAAAGATTCACCACCATGATCAGATGCTAAGTGTATTTTAAAGGTTATTTGTAAACAGAATTTTTAATGATACTTCAAGTTTCATCAAAGTAATATACCATACCTACTTAGTTTAATTCTGATGATTCACTATTTAAAAGCATTTATTATAGCTTTCTTATTATAGAATTTCAATACTCATTCTATTGACTCAAAGAGCATAAACATTTAAAACATCTTATTATGCATTGTGCACAGCCACACAAAAGTATTTAACCAGTGTATAGACCATTTAACAAAATACTCTCCTCATCATCTTGTTCTTACTAATACTGGGTATCTTCATTAGTTTTATTCTTTAGCTAGGATGATAATTGTTTTCTATCTTGAGTACCAGAGAAACCTTTATATGCCATAAATTTCTGAATTAATTGCATTTCTTCTTAGGGAAAATATTATACTATGTATTCAAGAGATCTAAAACCTCCTTGTCTTATCAAGGAAACTTTGCAAATCAAGTCTACAGAGATTCCAAAGCCAAGATCCTGATCTCACCATTCTCAAAGACTTGTATTCTTATACTCTGCTGCACAGAGTTCAACCGAACAATCTACGACTTTCCATCTCAACCTCTTGATTTTGTACATGCTATGTCCTTATCTGCAATGTCCTTAGCCTGGCTCCAGACACCACACACACACACACACACACACACACACAGACACACACGCACACGCACACGCACACAAACATCAGGCAGGGGGCAGAACCTAACAGCACTGTATAACTTTTCTAAGAGCTTGGGATATTTTGCATCACAAGCAATATTTACTTTTGTCAGTGCTCAGTTCTTTTAAATGAAGCTCATTCTTTTAAATGAAGAGTCAGACCTGCTAGCTAGGTGCTTTCTAATTGGACTGTGACTCAGCCCCCTTTTAATTTTTGAGACAAGTTCTCACTATGTTACCCAGGATATTTTTAACTAACTTTGTAGCTCTAAACAGTTATTGGACATGGTATCCTCCTGCCATAGCATTCCCAAGCACCTTTGACTATACTTTCATACCCTTTTTTGAGACAAATTTATGAGCAGCTCCAGCTTACCTTAAACCCCCTATGCAGCCAATGGTGAGCTGTAAATTATGATCCCTCTACATCTACCTTCAGAACTCGAGGATTATAGGCATGTGACACCACATCCACTTTATGTGATGCTGGGGATTGAACCATAGGTTTGTATATGCTAAACAAGCTCTCTATCAACTGAGCTACAACCCCAGCCCGCCATAATCAATATTCTTAATAGAATTTCCCACTAACCTATTGACCTTGCAAAGGCATGTTTATATATATAGACACACATATATATGTATGTGTATATGTATATATATATATATGAGGGAGGATTTATTAAAATGGTGAATGGCTTATAGGCTATGACCTACCCAGTCCAACAATGGCTGTCTACCAATGGAAGTTCCAATAATCCAGTAGCTGTCCAGTCTCTGAAGTCGTATGTCTGAGCTGATCTTTAGGATATGCCAGAATCCCAAAGAAGCATGGCCCAATGCCAGTGAAGGAATGGACTTGCCATCAAGAGCAACAACAAGCAAGCAAAGAGAGCAAGCTTCCTTCTTCCATGTCCTTTATATAGGCTGCCACCATGTGTGGCCCAGATTAAAGGTAGCTCTTCTCACCTCAAAAGATCCAGATTAAAAGTGGGTTTTCCTGCTTCAAATGACTTAAGAAAAAAAATCCCTCACAGATATACTTAGCCAATTGGGTTTTAGTTAATTTCAGATGTCCTTAAGTTGACAACCAACAATAGCCATCACAAGTCTATCCTTTGCCAACCTGACATGCAATCATATCTCCTTAAGTCACGCTTAATTTCCAAAATGAAAATAGTAACCTGCTCATAATTATGCCTAATGTGATATAATTATCCCTTGTACAAGAGAAAACATATTATGAATTTTAGAATGGGTGGAAATATCCCTTGAGTAAGATTCTTTCAGTAAGTATCTCAAATTTAAATGTGACAGCCACTAATATTCTCTTAACTGAGGATATATTATATGATAAAGGAATTGAGCAAAGAAAACACAAGTATCTGTACAGACGCATTCTTAACAAAATACAACAGCAATACTCATATCAAGTACAATTCCTGTTTCTGCAATGGGTCACATGGCTTTAGCTGATATTTATAACTATCTTCCTCTACTACTCATTTTGTGCTTCAATAGGTCTTGGCTCTTACTCTGGAGGAGTGACCCTTACCTTTCATTCATGAAGGGTCTGATAGCCTGCTTTGATAAGGTTGTTAGAGTTTTCCATTTTCTTTAATCAAAAGACATGGTAGCACCAAGAAACACCCTAAAGCATCTCCTGAGCTCCAGATAATCCTTCTTACCTCTGTTGTAGAGAAATGGTCCAATTTCCCCTTGGTAATGTTGACCAGTCACCAACAACACTGTTATTTCTTTCTCAGCTTAAGGGTATCAGAAGTTGAATGTGGCCAGTGGGAAATCTGAGCTTCCAGTCCAATGAAATGTTTGTAATGGCCCCTGGCAGGTAGAACCCTGAAACCTCTCTGAACCCAAAACTTCTAGGTCACAGGAACTGAAAACAAAAAAATTTCCTAGTGTGTGACTAGGGGTGATGGTGAGTGAAGCTATCTTCTTTCCCACACCTCAATTCCTGGACCTGTGGGACATGGCTATGGGAGAAACTGTACCATGTATTGTACATTGGTTCAAAGCATATATTGTCTGGGGAGCCCTTCTCCAGCCCTCCAAGGTGCTGTCACCCAATTGTCATTCTAACTGTTTTCAAAGGGCCTTTCCATCTTTCTATCAGGCCAACTGCTTCAGAATGGTGGGGAACATGGCAAAACCAGTGGATTCTATGATTGCTGGGTCATTTGGTCCAAGTGATAGAGTAGCCTGCACAACAGCCTGGACCTGTTGAAGAGCCTGTTTCCTGTTTCAAGCCCCTTTCAAAGCCAGCAGCTTTCTGAGTCACATGGTATATGGGCTAGAGTGACATACCCAAGGAAGGAAAGCACTGTCTCCAGAATCCAAACAAGCTCACTAAACTTTGTTCTTTCTTGGTTTTGGGAAGGGTGGAGGGTCCTTTACCTTAGAAAGAATATCTCTGTGTGTTCCATACCACTGAACTCCTAAGAATCTTACTAAAGTAGAAGGCCCATAAATTTTAGTTGGGCTATTTCTCTTTGTCTGATGTGTGTATGTGTTACCAAGAAGCCCAAAGTGGTTACTATCTCCAGATTGAACTTGGTTCAATCACCATAATGTCATCAGTATAGTGAACCATTGTGAACTTTTATGGAAGAGATAGTTGATCAAGACCTCTTTGAACTAAGCTTTGAACTAAAGGACTGGAGAGTTAGTATGTCTTTGAAGTAAAACTGTAAAGGTATACAGATGGCTTTGCCAACTTAAAGAAAATTGCTACTGGTGGTCCTTATGGACAAGTATTGAAAAAACAGCATTTGCTACACCAATGGCTGCCTAGCATGTAGCAGAAGATGCACCAGTCTGTTCAAGTCAGGCCACCACACTGAACACAGCAGCTGCAATGGGAGTCACTACCTTCTGCACTGGCCAGACAGGAGAAGTAAAGGGAAGTGTGTCTTTCAGGTATTTAATGGAGGTGCTGCTTTCTGCAATTCCTTCAGAGAAGTGATGCTGTTTTGGAGTCACTATTTTCCTTGACAGAGGCAACTCTAGAGGCTTCCATTTAGCCTTTCCAGCTGTAGTAGCCCTCACTTCACAGGTCAGGAAACCACTGGGAGAATTCTGCCAAACCCTAAGTATATCTCAACTATAAATTCTTGGGCAGGAGAAATAACCATAGGATGATTTCTGCAGATTCACTGGACCTGCTGTGACTTGGACTTTAGCCAAAACTCTGTTAATTTTCTGACCTCCATAACCCCCTACCTTAACTGGAGAGCCACAATATTTCTTGGAGTCTCCAAGAATCAGTATCAAGAACCAGAATCTAATGAGTATCCAATAGACCATTGAACTTCTGATTGTTTCCTTTTCCCAGAGTGTACAATTACTCTTGTTAAAGGTCGTAGGCCCCTCTGGGGAAAGAAGTAGAGAAAGGTTAAAAGTAAAAATTGTTGATATTTATTATCAAGGTCCCTCCTCAGAGGAACACTGCCAACCTTTTATTCAAGGGGTTCTGGATTTACAAACAGACTCAAGTTTGTAATTTTGTTTGTGGGCCTAGATTCCCTTTTGCCATAGTCTTTCTTTCATTGTTAAATAACTTTTCCACTTATATAGATCAAATAAAAATGCAGTAGGCTTATCCATTTCATGACTGAAAATACCATGATCTGTCAGCCAGTACCAAAAGTGCACATAAGTCATGCCACTTTATGTGTGCTATCCTTTATGGGTTGCACCATTATGGACATTGCTTTGTCTATTCTGACCATTATGACAACTATTATCATTTTGGCTTTCAGTGATTCACTGCTGCCACCTGATCCTCACTACTTTTGAGCCCAATTAGGCACACTGAATTTAATTCATCCAACTGAGCAGCACTATCCTAAGGTTTGGCCCAAGGAAACAGACAGCAACAAAGCCCTTCAAATGCACCAGTACCCCCTCATCCTTTTGCATCATATAGAATTAGTGAAGGGCATGTATTCTGGAACATCCCATAGTGGAGGATTAAGTTTCACACAGCATACCCACTCCAGTACTGCAGTTTTCCCAAGCCTTAAAATCCCTTCATCAACACTAAGCTAAAGACTAACAAACATCTCCAACTCCATTTCAGTAGGTCATTTTTTTAACAAATGCTTCAGTCAACCATTCAAACAGTTGACATCTTTCCTCCCCCTTTCCTTCCCTCTTTTTTTGACTGTGTAAACTTTCATTTTAAACTTGGAATCTCTACTCACTGGGCTCAATAAGCTCAACCTAATCCAGTTTTATATTCCTTCCACCAATATCCCACACCCTTAAAATATATTCCCACAAATATTTCCCAGATTTCTGCTTGAATGAATTAGCAAATCTATTAAATAAACTCTTTGTAGTCTAGCACATCTCCTCATGGGCTACGTTTTCTTATACCCCTGGTGCTGTGGGATAATGCTCAAGAGTACCCTATAAAGATTAGTCACTCATATTGGTTTAATAAAACAATGATGACCAATAGCCAGGCAGGAAGTATATGTAGGGAAACCAGACTAAGAGAATTCTGGGAAGATGAAAGGTAGTTGCAGTCACCACCCAGACACAGAGGAAGTGAGACAAAAAAAAGATGCAGTAAGAAAAGGTACCAAGTCACATGGCTAAACATAGATAAGAATTATAGGTTAATTTAAGTTGTAAGAGCTAGTTTATAATAAGCCTGAGCTAATAGGCCAAATAATTTATAATTAATATAAGTCTTTGTGTGTTCTTTTGGGACTGAATGGTTGTGGGATCAGGTGTGACAGAAACATCTGTCTATACTCTAGGAGTATCTAAGATTTAAGTCTGGTTATAGATCTATAGGTAACTAACTATTGGTGGGCCCTGAAAAACATCGGTATTGTCTTTCCTGGCATCTCTTCCCCCTCCCCCCAAAATAATCACTGCTGGTTTAGCACACAAAGAAGAATTAATTCCTCGGTCCAAAGCTTTAAAAGCAATATTTTAAGGGACAGGTATGGGTGTACATCTTTCACTGAGGGTGGAAAGACTACTTCCTCAGGTGTGATAAACCCTTAGAATTTGAAGATTCAAAGTTCCCAGCTTCAATAAAGTTCTCCTGCACATCTCCACCACCATGTTACAGGATCCCATTCCTTACCAATTAATATCCTTACTTTAAGGACTGCCACACTCTGAGGAGGGACTTGGGTTTTTGCTCTAATTCAGTCAATTTTATAATGGGGGCTTCAGTTTGCTTTCCTGAGTTCTGTGGTTTACAGAAAGAAGTTTCTCTTCCAGGGCACACTTAAAAACTTTTTAGACTGTGTATGGACACATAAAGTTGGCTAATTTTATTTCTGGGTTTATTGTTTTCCTTCATTGTATTCTGAGATGCTAGAAGTTAGCTAATTCCATCATGGAGCTCATTCTCTTCCTTTGTCAGTTTATCCAGACATGCTACGAGCAACCAACCAGCATCATCATCGTTTTCCTTATTTTCCCACAAACTGTCAAAAGTTTTATTTACAGAGGCAATGTCTTTCTTAGTGGGTAAATCAGGATAAACAAATGTATTTTTTTAAGTTTGTAAAATAGTTCACACCATGAATTCCAGTACTCTCCAAGCTTCTTGGACAGGTTTCAGTAATTGGAGAAACTTCAAAAACTGTAGGTGTTGGCAAATTGGAAAGCCTATTCCAGATATTTAAAATATTCACCTTCATGCTTCTGTTGCATGGTTACAGGATTGGTTCTGCACCCTTATGCACTGTTGCATGGTTGCATGACTGATTCTGAATCAGTCCTGATACCAAAATCTGGTTATTCAGGGTTCTCTAGAGAAACAGAACTTATAGAAGGAATATATATGTGTATACATACATATATGTGTGAGCTTTCATAATTGAATTTATGAGGAGATCCCACTGTAGATCCTAATAAAACACATATGCATGCATGTGTTTGTGTGCGTGTGTGTGTGTGTGCATGCACATGTGTGTATGTGTGTGTGATTTATTTGGATGACTTATAGGCTGTAATCCAGCTACTCTAACCATGGCTGTCTACCAATGGAAGATCCAATAATATAGTAGATTTTCAGTTCACAGAGCTAAATATCTCAGCTGACCTTCAATATATGTCAGGATCCCAAAGAAATAGGCTCTAATGCCAGTGGAAAAATAGACTTACTAGTGAGAGGGAGAGCAAGCAGGCAAAGAGAGCAGGTTTCCTTCTTCCATGTCCTTTATATAGACTGCCAGCAGAAGCTGTGACCCAGATTAATGGTATATCATTACACCTTAAAATAACTGGATTAAAAGTGGATCTTTCTATTTCAAATGATTTATTTAAGAAAAAAATCCCTCACAGATGTTCCCAGCTGTTTGGGTTTTAGTTAAATCCAGATGTAGTCTAGTTAACAACCGAGACTAGTCATCACATCTTCCTAGAAGGAGTGAGGACTATCCCTGGTGATGTCATCAGTTGGAGGGATTGCTTGTTGGAACAAGAAGGCAATAAGGGTTCACTAGGCCAAGGTTCAAGCTTCTTGCTGGGATGTAGTTAACAGCATATGTCCTTGAAACTGTCTGTTATCCCATCTCAACATCCTTGAGATTTCTTTAGGCTAGGAAAGGATTGTAAACTATGCTAAGTAGGATCTCACTGAATAGAAATGAGATAAGAAATATGTACAAAGATGGATGAAGTAAACAGAAAGAATTGTTCTAGTTATTTATGTTTAGAACAAGTATTTCCACAATAATAAGTAATAACAAATGCAAAAAAGAAAATGTCAATGGTACGACATGGGCTCTGGTTTCCCAGATGAGATTGCTTCTTCTAAGTAAGAAGGAAGAATTAGATTTGATCACAGTTTTAATGATTTAAAGTAAAAAATTCAAGCTTCATTTTAAAGTGAGTTTCATACTTTGCAAAGGTAAAAGAAACAAAATGCTCTATAAAATAACACAGGGTCTAATCATCTGCTACTTTTTGTGTTTGCACCATCAATACCGCTGAAGGTATTTGAGGCGCCCAAATCACTAGAAACAAAACTTGTGCTGTTCCTGATGGCAGAGAGGAGCTTTGCACTCACGTTGCTTTCCTGCTTCTGCAGAGGCATTCCCTCGGGCATACCAAGGAGGCAGATGCAATCTGGGGACCTGGAAATCAGATTCAGGTTTATGACATGTCAACACAGAGATGTGTCCACACACACGCCTACATGCACACACACGAGAAGCCCTCAGAAACTTGGCTGTGTCTGTCACACCATGCCACTGTGATTTGTATGTTCCTTCTGAGACCCTGCCATGGGTACCAAGAGGCATTTTGCACCCATCTGCCCGCCATATGAGCCTGGAAATGAGTCACAAAAACTATACAAATGAAGATGACACACAACTATTTCTACATGAGCCATTTGCCAAGATCCTTCCCTCTCTTCTACCCCCAAACCCCACCTCAGGCTGGTTTTGGCCCTACATTCTACAGTTTTCCCTTAAGATGACAGCTCAGACTATCTCCCTCAGGATGTCACAGTCCCGGGGCACATTCCATGCAATCAAAGATGACTAAATGCAGTGTGTGAAGATCACCAGGGTAGCACTAGGCACTCAAACACACCTTGTAAGTCACTTCTGTGACAAGCTCCGTTAGCGTCTCTACTCACTTTCTACAAGCGTTTCCTTCCCCTACTGGGTCAGAGTTGTGGCTCAAAGAAAGTCTCCTCAAATCCTGAGGAATGTGTAGAAAATTTCCATATTAGCCCTTGTTGATAACCTAAAAATAGGAAGAAATGCACAAATAGTTTTGCCTCACGGCATGTACTTTTTAATACCTTTACATACATGCAAAAGAGTATTTTCACAAACAATATACTCTGGTGGTAATAGGTCACGGTAACTATAGTATCTAGAAAAGAGGCTGACTTCAATGTTGCCCAGAAATATGACCACAGTTTAAAATGTGTGCAACATATTGTCTTCTAAATATACCAGTCATGTTTTTGTCTATGTAGTCTCATTTATAATTGGCATTTTAAACATATACTTTAAGTTCTTTAAAATATGAACACTTCATTTTAAAGCTTTGGTCCCACGTATTCCCATCCTTGCACTAGTGGTTTCTTCTATGCATCTCTAGCAAGTAAAGCACAGACAAGTAATGAGGGAATAGATGAGACCCTATAGGGGAGAAGGAAAGAGATTTAAAGGAGGAGGACAATGTCTTTACAGCAGGATCTACTTATGGGTTCAAAGAAAAGGGATTTCTATCCACCATCCCTAGTAACTCATTCACGGTCGCCAAGGAGACCTTGACTCCCATTTTGCAATCAGAATCGCCTGCTAGGAGAGCACACTGGACTGGGCATCCTGACAAGCAGGCCAATGAGTCAGCAGGGTATAAGTAAAATTATTAGCCAGACTTCTCTGGCAAAAGTAAGCTATTTCTGCAGCATTTATAACTTTTAAACTGAGACTGTTTTGCTGAAATAATTACAAGGCACCAGTGAACACTGACCACCAGGTACTATTCTAAATGATGGCCTATTTTAATTGCCAGAAAAATAAACATGAGAGATTGGAAGTGCTTATAATGACAGACCAAAACACTCAGTGTTATACGGTAATACATTTATGACTGGAAAGTCCAGCAATAATATGTCCCAGGAGATGGCCTACACAAGCTGTTGTGAAATTTTAGGGTCCATGGCATGATGTGATTGGTTCAGGTGTTATTAAATGGCAGAAAAAGAATTATATAGGGACAAATAGTTGCTGTGGGATAATGCTCTTGTACACTGTAAAGATTTGTCATTTGTACTGGTTTAATAAAATGCTGATTGGCCAGTAGCCAGGCAGGAAGTATGGGCAGGGCAACCAGATTGGAAAATTCTGGGAAGAAGAAAGGCAGAGATGTAGTCATCAGCCAGATGCAGAGGAAGCAATATAAGAATGCTTTACTAAGAAAAATACATCAAGCCACATGGTTAAACATGGATAAGAATTATGAGTTAATTTAAGTAGTAAGAGCTAGTTAGTAAAAACCTGAGCAAAGAGGCCGAATAGTTTGTAATTAATACAAGCCTCTGTGTGTTTATTTGGGACTGCACGGTTACAGAACCAGGAAGGACATATAGCTCCATCAACAAATAGTCAGAAGAACAGTACCATGATGTATGGTAAAACAGCATGGAGTTTGATGCTCTTCTTTCTCATTTTCTCTTCTCTGATTGTCACACTTCAACTGACTTCTGCCCACAATATTGCCTATGCCCCTCAACAATGAAAACACATTGCTGCTAAATCCAAGGGACTTTCCCAGCTTCTCTTACTGGATCTCCTTCCAAAGCTTGAATTCTCAATATCAGCCCCCTTTCTGGAATGTTCTCATTACCGACTTCCTGAGCATCACATTTTATGCATCATCTAAGCCTTATCATTTGCTTGTCTCTTTGCAAATGAGTCCTTTTTGCCTAGTCCTCTCTGCCTCTTTACTAAGGGTGCTGTTCAAGTTCCATTGTTATTCTTTCTCTCAAATCACTTCAAGCACCTACTTCTTGTTAAAAATCTTCCTGGTCTAAGGGCCCAGGCCAGATGTTCACGCTGAGCTCTAGACAGCTGTATAAGTTATCCCTGTGTAAAAAGCCACCTGAGAAGAGTCACTTAAATTCATGATAATTATTTCTTTTTTTTAAATTTTTTTTTATTTTTTAAAAAATTTCCACCTCCTCCCATTTCCCTCC
>LOEQ01009114.1:31832-42854 GCA_001685075.1 Bramus lutescens | reverse complement strand
AGGAGTGAAGTCACCAGTGATGGCCATGAGGAGTGATGTCACCCCACCAGTGATGGCCGTGAGGAGTGACATGGCCCCACCAGTGATGAGTGAGTGGTTGATTCAGCTCTCCTTTCTGATTAGGAAGTGTTTTGTGAAGACTGAATTTGGTGAAAGACCAAAAAGATGTCAAGTGGCTCTCTCAGTGTCACTAAAACCATCTTTGGAATTTTGAGTGGATGAAGCAATTGTGTTGTCTCCATCTGACCTCTCCAGCTTCAAGGGCTTTTAAATGAAATCTTCACAATTTCTTCAGTTAGGGCGTCACCTGGTGAGGTAAATGGATTTAATTTCTGGTCTGATTGTCTTGGGATTAGCACAGAAATACAAATTGCTGAGGTTGTATGTCAACTAAAGGCTTTCTTCTAGCCTTGGGTTCTTATTTTTGGTGGTATAAACTTCTATTTTTAGTCTGGCCAGAGCTTGTTTTGCAAATCAGGTTGAGGGACTGGAGAGACAGTTCAGAATTTAAGATCATTTGCTTGGAGCTCATGAAAACCAGAGGTGAGGTGTCAGCCCACTTGTAACAGGCTTTGTGGCCAACAAACAGCTGTGCTTCCCCTCCCGAGGACCCCTGGCCTCCTGAGGACCCCTGGCCTCCTGTGGTCTCTGCGTGCTCACAGTGCATTCACAGTGTGTGTGCGCGTGCGCGCACACACACACACACACTTTAAAACCCAGACCTCAAGACAGTCAGTCACCTGTTTCTCACAGAATGAATCACAAATTCTAGGTGAGTGGATTTTGCTTAGGTAGAGTTCATACTCCAGGCTAATGAGGTCTGAAATATGGAATATAAGAGTGAGTTGATACTTCTGCACCCCACAGAGTTTCCAAGAAGAATGTCAACATAGAAGGTGAGATCTTAGAAGGTAAAAGGGGAACTTCAGCCAGATCAGAGAGGGAAAGGGCTTGGGCACTTGTGACATAAAGGGTTTTATTTCTTCATGTATGACAGAATTGTGAAAACTAAGCCTTTGATAATAAATAGTCCAGCATAATAGATGGAGTGAACAAAAACAAGTCCCAGAAAAGAAGGTTTGGGAAGTGTTGGGAGCCGCCATTGGGGGAAGGGTTTGGACTTTGTGTGGCACGTAACATGCAGAGAACAGCACAGTGAAAACGCAGTTGTTTGTGTCTTGAATCAAATTTACTGTCACCCTGACCCGTCAGGATCAGGGAAGCAAGCTGTGGGGACCAGTGTGAGGATAACATATCAGGAGGCTGCTGGTTTCCCGTCTTTCTTTTCTTGCTTGCTTTGTTTTTGTGATGGAATCACCTGTGGCTCATGCTAGCCTTGAACTTGCTGGGTTGTTGGGAACGACCTTGAACTCCTGAAAGTCTTGCTCCTCACACCCAAGCACTGGGATTCTGGCCACCATCGACCCAGCTAGTTTCTCAATTTCCCTTTTGCTAAGATGGGCTCTCTAAGGTATGTCCTTCTGATGTGGGATGTCCTTCTGTATGATATTGTTTGTATTGTTTGATGAATAAAGATGTTTTAGCCAATGGACAGGCAAAATATGGCTAGGTGGGAAGTCTAAACAAAGATACACACACACACAGAGAGAGAGAGAGAGAGAGAGAGAGAGAGAGAGAGAGNGAGAGAGAGAGAGAAGGCAGAGTCGGGGAGATGCCATGTAGCTGCTGGGGGAAGTAAGATGTGAAGTAACAAGCCACGAGCCTCATGGTAAAATATAAACTAATAGAAATTGGTTGATTTGTACTTAGAGCTAGCCAGTAAGAAGCCTAAGTCATTGGCCAAACAATTATATTTAATATTTAGCCTCTGAGTGATTATTTCATAAGTGGCTGCAGGGACCCAGTGGTCAGAGAGAAACTGGTTCGGGGGGACCAGAAGGATAGAGCTACATCTGGTGCCCAACGTGGGGCTAACCTAACTGCCACAGACAGCCCACATGGCCTGCTACCCACTTTGGGTGCCTGTACATCACGCCTGCTCAGGATCAGGAGGAGTCTGATCGGGTTTGCTGGATGTACACAGGCAGGAGAACATGGTGGATTCCTGCCATGGTACACAGAGACACTTTCAGGTCACACAGAACACCGCGTGGCAGACTTAGCTTTTACTCAGACAAAAAGGGTTTATATGCTGCATGCTGCTTCCCAGAATTGAGGTGGTGAGCATGGCTCCCACCCTGCAGTACCAGAGCTGGTGTGAACATAACCTCCACCATGCTGGGAGGCTAAGAGAGGCAGAGCCAGCATGCAGGGCTGCTACAACCATGCTGCTAACCATTTTAAAAATACTCCTGGTCAAAAAGGATCTCAAATACACAATAGGACAGATTCAGACATAAAAGGCCTGTAAATGGGTCACAGTGTGTTTGATAAATGTGCATAGACTTAGAAAAGAAAAAGGAAAGAAAAAAGTCATAGACTAAAATAATGATTTAAACATCCTTAAAAAGGACTAGAGTAATAAAATATATGTATATTAAGTCATGTAAAAGTGGAAAATACATAGAGTCTAGATTATGCATATTATTGTGTTTTCTTTGAATTTTTGACTGCAGAGAGATTTGATTCTGGGGGATGCTAAATTATATATTTTAAAGGTATCTTGACTTCAAATTTTGAGTTTAAGGATATGTTGCTTTGGAAAAGAGGTTCTGCTTTCTTTTCCACAGAAGATGAGATCCTATGGATTCCTTCCAGGCTAATGTGGTTTGATGGAACAAGACCCTCTGGAAGGTCTCCATAAACCCTAAAGATACTCTTTGTCCACAGACAACAGGAAGCAGTTTGGAGAAAACTGTGCTCAGATTTCCAAAATATTGTTTATAAATGTCTGTTTTCATTTAAGAGGGCTTGGTTATAAATGGTTAATGGTCACATTCAATCTCTTTCTTTAAAAGGGGGGAATATGATATAGAAATAAATATTTACATTGGTATGGATTTTAGTTTATTGATACAAATTTAAGGTCAATTTTGTTATATGCGTATGTCTACTCTTGTTTAAGGTATTATGTTTATACAACTCATCTAAAAATATATTGTATAATTAAAAAGTACAGATTAATAGATAGTCATCTATAGTAATCAAACTTTTAGTCATGTTAGGTTTTCTAGATGTACAGAGATATATTTCAGTTAAAAATCTTCAGCACTTCAAAGACCTACAGAATATGGCGTTAAAAATGTCATAATAACTTAAACTTTTCTCAACAGTAAGACATGTCTGTTTCTGGCAGCACTTCAAGAGGATGACAGGCATCAAAGAGGCTGTTTATGGAGTTTGTTAGCCATTTGGGCAGGAAATTATTTTTGCCTGTGCTGATTGACTGTATGTTGTATAAACTGGACATGCAGAACCCACAGGGAAGTACTGCTGAACTTTCCAGAAGATGGGATGGCCCTTTAGGGTTCCTGCTTCACAGAAGAAAACAACTGATGAATTTTGCCAGTACAAGGCAGAACAGATCTTCCAATTTTCTGCTCCATGGAAAAGTCTGCCAGATACTGTGGGCCTATAGGCTGAAGATGGATACCCCAATGTTACAGAAGAACTTCGGTGACTGTCCAGGCAGCAAGATGTCTCTGTCATTTCTAGAACTTTGGGAGTTGCTTACAATGCACTTCCTGTTTACTTAGGTAATAAAATCCTTCTGGGATCTTTGATGGAGTTGAACACAGTTACAGTTTTCTTTAGTTGTAGTAAAAGATAAATTAGATATAAAACTTTAGACTCACAAAGATAGAATAGGTGATAGACTATTTTCTTTAATTTGCCAAATGTAAATGGACTAAATATTGTAACTATAATTCTTGCTTGATAACTGTTTTGTATATGTAATTTTACTGTGTTAAAGTTAAAGCCTTCCTTTTTACTTAAACAGAAAAGGAGAGATGATGTGGGATGTCCTTTTATATACTGTCAATATGTGTTGCTTTTATAAGTGATTAATAAAGCTGTTTCAGCCAATGGACAGGTAAAATATAGCTAGGCAGGAAGTCCAAACAAAGATACAGAGAAAGAGAGAGAAGGCAGAGTCAGGGAGACATCATGTAGCCACCCGAGGAAGCAAGATGTGAGGTAACAAGCCATGAGCCTCATGTTAAAACATAAACTAATAGAAATGGGTTAACTTAGAGTTAGCCAATAAGAAGCCTAAGTCATTGGCCAATTTAATATTTAGCCGCTGAGTGACTACTTCATAAGTGGCTGCAAGGACCCAGTGTGCAGAGAGAAACCAGACCAGGGGACCAGCAGGACAGAGAATATTTCTAGTGACATCCTTCTTTCTCATAACTGTGAGGTCTGAGCACAGGACCAGAAGGAAGGGAGTTTTGACAGGGTCCAGGGCTGTTACAGAAAATTAACCCCACTAAAGGGTCAGATACTCATTTAGCCACAGTCTGGGAAGAAGAATGCTGTGGCAGGGAAGTTAGGACTCAGGAGGCATCTCGTTGCTTTGGATAATGGGCATTTAGATAATAACAATGATGACCTCAGTACATCTGGGGATAAAGCTCTGTACTCGGGGGTCGTCCTGAAACCAGCAACACATGTTGTCTTTGTCTCTTGAATCTCACAACTGTCTCAGTCAGATCTTCTAGGTCCTGGTCATGTGTCACTGAATTACCAAGTGTACAGATGAGACCGTTGCACACTGCTAAGCATTCAATTAAAAAAGTGAAACCAGATCCTTTCCAGTTACTTCATAGAGACTCTGAGAAGATTAGCGACCTTCCATGGGTAGGGCATGGATGGAACTGGACTCCAGCACAGACTCTAAGGCCTATGCCCTTATCCACTGCTCCAGTCTTCCTCTCTTATCTCATATCCAAGTTTCTTCCCATATGGCGATCACAAAATCTCAGGTCCAACTCTTGTGTTAATGTGTTCTAATCTTGTTTTGATTTGGAGGAGTTTCCTATTGCCTAATGTTTCAAGATGGTGATGATGAGATGGGCATTCCAAAAGACCACCTGGAAAAGCTTCATGCTGGCTTGGTAATTCCCATTTTATAACTTGAAATAATAGATGCTGGTAATTGGTGGCTTTTCCTCTTAGAAAGGAATTTCACTGTGGACACAATACCACAGCAGTCTCTTGGTGGTTGTGCCTATGTGCTGATGGTATGAAGAAAAACAGATATAGATACATAGCTAGAATAAATGCTTTTTGACATCATCACTGATAGCTGGCTACAGGTGCATCTGTGGGTCAAGCCATCTTCTCTGTGATGTTGTCTATGAGAAGAGGTGGTGCACAGTAGTTCAGTATACTAGCTAGCATGAGTCAAGGTTAGAAACCTAAAGGCCAGAACTGAGCAGGATGGAGCTTAGGTTTATTAGCCTGGAGAAAGCTTAGATGCTCCAGGAGCCTCTGCCAACACCTGTTTTATTGCCTTTACCTTGGGCCTTAAGGAGGAGTAAAGGACAGCTGGGAAGCACAGCCCCGAAGCACTGCTCTCCCTTCTCAGGGGTGGGTCCCACAGGGATGGAAAAGTTCTCTATAAGAGAGTACTTCACCACCTCTGGCCCTCTGTAGGGCGCGTGCTGAGACAGGATTTGGGATAGAGTGACTGAGTTCTGAAAGAGAACTCCCTGGTACTGACTGCTGCTCTTCCTCTTTCTTTGCCAGGATTTTCTGTCTTCCCAGTTCACCATCTTCACTGGTCTGGGAGCCAATCGTCAATAAAACTAACAACCATCTTGTGTTTGGCCCAGGTGGTTTCAAATAACTTAGTAGAAGAACAGAGTTTACTCAGCCAAGTATAGAGATCTGCTGCTTTCCTTCATCTGCCTTCAGACGGACAGCCGGACAGCCGGACAGCCAGAAGCTGGGATTTCCTCTTCCGATGCACGTTAGAGTCACAAAGCTGATGTTGCATGACCCCAGATCTTGTCTCCAGCGGTCTTATACTTGAATGTCCCCACACAGCTCACTGCTTAAGCAAGGTCTTTGTCACCGCTTACTTCTCCCTCTAGGATGGCCGGGGCGGGGATGGCAGGGGCGGGGATGGCGACACTCTTCTCTGCACCTCACCTCATCCCAGTTTTCCCACATCTTGCACCAACTGAAAGTGATAGTTGCAAAAGGATCCCGGGCTGGTGAGATGACTCAGTGGGGAAGGATGCTTGCCACCAAACCGGCAACCTGAGATCTCATGGTGGAAGGGCAGAACTGAGTCCCACAGGTTGTTCTCTGACACACATGTGTGCGCACTTGTGCACACGTACACACTGTGGCAGGAGCTCTTCTCCCCCAAATAAACTTTTAAAAAGTTATAAATGATCCTGGTATTAACAGCCTCACTCTGATGAGGTTAAAGAGAGTAAAGCAGGAGAGGTCCGTAGCATTCTAAGGAGTCTGGTGCTTTCAAATGGGAGAGGGGGGTTCCTTTGTTCCTAAAGCCGAGGTGGGTGATCTAAGAGATGTCTTCATCAAGATTGGGGATGGCTACAACAGAAACATTATGCCCAAATTATTTTGGGGTCTTTCTGTCCTAGTCTGGTGTTCTGCTGCTGGAATAAGCACTGACCAAGAGCAACTTGGGGAGGGAGAGCTGATTTCACCTATTTCATCTCAGGTCCAGTCCGTCACCAAGGGAAGCTGGTCCAGGAGCTCAAGGCAGGAACCTTGAGGTACGAACTGAAGCAGAGACCACAGAGGAATACTAATTACTTACTGGGTTGGTCTCCATGGCTTGTTCTGCCTGCTTTCTCATACAACTCAGGCCCCTCTGCCTAGGGGTGGCATTGCTCACAGGGAACTGGGCCCTCCCTTATGTATCAGGAATCAAGAGATTGATGCACAGGCTTGCCTACAGGCCAGTCTTTGTAGGCAACTCCTCAAAGCTCAAAAAGTAAGACAACCTCTTCCTTGTGCTGAGTTGGCAAACAGTAGCCAGCTCACTCTTTAAAGCCATTTTCCACCTTTATGTACCCCTCTCTTCCCTGGGAGGAAGGTGGAGGGTGTATTAATAGGCTCTAATGCTCTCTGGTTTCTAGCTGGGTTTGCTCAATGGGTTGCGGGTTGGTGGCGAGGGGGTGCTCCAGCAGATCATAGAGGGAGCAAGAGAGGTGAGCTATAGTGCATACCTTTCGGCGTCTTTCCTAGAAGGCCATTAAAGGCTGAGAGGGGCCAGAGAGATGGCTCAGTGGTTAAGAGCACTGACTGCTCTTTCAGAGGACCTGGGTTCAGTTCCCAGCACCCACATGGTGTCTCACAACCATCTGCTACTTCAGCTTCAGGGGATCCAATGCCCTCTCCTGGTTTTCATGAGCATTGCATGCTCATGGTGTACTTACAAACATGTAGGGAAAACACCCATCCATATAAAATAAGAAAAAAAGAGTTAAAATAAACTAAAAACAAAATATATAAAGGTTTCTCTGCTCACTTTCAATAAAATACATTAATCTCATGAAAGTTGAAACTGGAATGGTGGTTAACCAGGCAACTCAGGACACAGAGTGAGAGGAGGCATGGGGAAGACTGGCCAGTGGGTGCTACAGGTAATTCTAGAAGCAAGAGGTTCTGGGGCAATATAGATGCTTTATAGATGCTTTGGGGTGACTATAGGTAATAATTATGCACTTTACACTCCAGAAAGCAAAGAGAAAAGATTTTTTAAAAAAGTTTTATTGCAAAGAAATGTCAAATGTTTGAGGAAATAAGCATGTTTAACCTGATCTAAATGAAGTATACATGCATCGAAATTACAGGCATCCCATTAATATGTATAACTTTTATGCTTTTGTGTATCAACTAGAACATAGAAAAGGAGACAGATAGGCCCAAACAAGGGCAGGCTGAGGTAAGCCAGGTAGAAAGGGTGATGGGTGCAAGGGGAAGTGAGAGAATGCCTCAGCTGAGGAAACCAGGAGCCCCGCTGCTGAGGCCGGCTTGCTGGCATTGCCCAATTGCAATCAACCAACCACATCTCACTGGGGCAAGGAGTTCATAAAGATAACACTGCCCTGTTGAGATAAACAACCACAGGAGAGGAAGCCATTGCAATCCGCTCTTCTCAACCGAAGCCCTTTGCCCACCCCTTTGAGAGCCTTTATCAGCTCCCCCTCCCCGAAGACCCTCTGTTCCCAAGGCAGAGATACTGCCAGCCATGATTAGCTTTAATAAACGCAACCTCATCACTTGAGGTCAAATTCTGGTCTCCTTCCTCACTGTAGTTCCTTTATTCTGCTCCCCTAAATCTAACAAAAAGAGCTCAGAGAGGACTTCAAGATTTATTTTATCTGATTTGTCATTATTGTGTGTGCATGATGTGTGTGTATGATGTGTGTGCATGATGTGTGTGTGATGTGTGTGTACGATGTGTGTGATGTGTGTGTGCATGCGTGTGCATGATGTGTGTGCATGATGTGCGTGTGATGTGTGTGCATGATGTGTGTGTGTGATGTGTGTATGTGTGTGCGTGCAAGATGTGTGTGTGATGTGTGTGCATGATATGTGTGTGATATGTGTGTGATGTGTGTATGTGTGTGCGTGCAAGATGTGTGTGCATGATGTGTGTGTATGATGTGTATATGATGTGTGTGTATGATGTGTGTGATATGTGTGTATGGTGTATGATGTATGCATGATGTGTGTATGATGTGTGTGATACGTGTGTATGGTGTATGATGTATGCATGATGTGTGTGTGATGTGTGTGCATGATATGTGTGTATGATGAGTGTGCATGGTGTATGATGCGTGCATGATGTATGCATGATGTGTGTGTGATGTGTGTGCATGATGTGTGTGTATGATGAGTGTGCATGGTGTATGATGCGTGCATGATGTGTGTGTGATGTGTGTGCATGATGTGTGTGTGATGTGTGTGATGTGTATATGATGTGTGTGATGTGTGTATGATGTGTGTGTATGTGTGTGCATGCAAGATGTGTGTGTGATGTGTGTGCATGATGTGTGTGTGATGTGTGTGTATGATGTGTATATGATGTGTGTGTATGATGTGTGTGATATGTGTGTATGGTGTATGATGTATGCATGATGTGTGTATGATGTGTGTGATATGTGTGTATGGTGTATGATGTATGCATGATGTGTGTGATGTGTGTGCACGATGCGTGTGTATGATGAGTGTGCATGGTGTATGATGCGTGCATGATATGTGTGTGATGTGTGTGCATATTATGTGTGTGATGTGTGTGATGTGTATATGATGTGTGTGTATGATGTGTGTGATGTGTGCATGATGTGTGTGTATGTGTGTGCATGCAAGATGTGTGTGTGTGATGTGTGTGCATGATGTGTGTGTGTGATGTGTGTGTATGGTGTGTGATGTGTGTATGATGTATGTGATGTGTGTATGTGTGTGCGTGCAAGATGTGTGTGTGTTGTGTGTGCATGATGCATGTGTGTGATGTGTGTGTATGATGTGTGTGATGTGTATATGATGTGTGTGTGATGTGTGCGTGATGTGTGTATGTGAATGTGTATGGGTGTGGGGTGTGTGCGGGTCTGTGGTGTGCACGGCATAGTGTGCATGTGGAGGTCAGAGGATAACTTTTGGGAATCTGTTTCCTTCCTCCACCATGTGGTGGGTGAGTCAAATTCAGGCTGTCAAGCTGTGTGGCAAGCCCTTTTTCCTGCTGAGCTAGCTCTCTGGCCCCAGAATGGACTCTAAGGTAGGAATTACAAAATAATTAACCTTAATATTGAAACTGAATTATATCAAACAAGAATGATTGAGAAATTGTTGGTTTGATCCAAGGAGTCACTGAGTAAACCACTAATCAAAGGGAGTAGGGGTTAATAGGAAAGGGACCCCACCTCTTGAGACTCAATACTGAGTCCCTCATTTCACCCCCCTTCTCTTGTGCATGTTTTTAACTTTCTTTTTATTTATCCTTTGTGTCTTTCACATCATGTATCATGATCCCATTCATTTTTCTGCCCCTTTGTATCCACCTTCAGCCCTTATAGCCTTCCCCCCTCAAGTAAATAAAATAAAATTTAAGAGATAAAAAGAAAATAAAAGGAAAAAAATCTCTTCATGGAAGCTGCAGTGAGACATAGTGAGTCACGCAGTAAACCCTTTTGTCCATGTATCATGCAAGTGTTCATTGCAGAGAGTCATTGGTCTGATTCAAGGCCTCTGGTTTCTGCTGCACTATTGATGTTGGGCCCTCACAGGGACTCCTCTTGGATATCCTGTTGTTGCCCTGTGTGTGGAGATCCTGCAGCTTTGGGTCTGCAGGACCGGCCCCTTCACATGCCCCAGTAGATCACAGATGGGGTGGACATTATTAGGGTGGGCCAACTCATAACCCTGCCTGGTTCTGGGCCTGGGTAGTTGCAGCCAGTTGTCAGCCCACCAGCTCTCCCCTGTCCTCATCACCAGCATGAGTTCTCCAGCATTGTCCTGGCTAGTTCACCCGCTACAGTAATGAACATGGGGCGGGGCCAGCTCTGCTTTCATGCCCGCGGGGGTCTGCTCTCCCACACCTACACAGCAGGGCCAGCTCCACTGTGTTGCCCAGGTGAGGTTTAGAGCCACTCTCCCGATTGCTGCAGCTGGTGAGGGGCAGGGACAGCTCTCCCACTCTCGTGACCTCAGGGCCCCCTCTCCCAACTGCCACAGGCACCATATATGCCACACCACCACATGACAGATGAGGGGCAAGGCCAGATCTCCCATGCTCATGTTCTCTGGGCCAGTTCACCCCCACTCCTGTCAATAGGGTCAGCTCTGCTGTGCTGTAGCTGGTAAGGAAGAGGGGCCAGCTCCCTCGTCTTTCACAGGCATCGAGGGGTAAGGGGGGCATCTCTCCCTCATCCATGCCATCACATGACAGATGAGTAGTGGTCACAGCTCTCCCATGCTCACAACTTCAGGGCTGGCTCACTACACCTCCGCCAACCGAGTCTGCTCAACTGTGCTGCCCGGGAGGGGTGCAGGGGCAGCTCTCCTGAGTGTTGTAGCTGGTGAGGGCAGGGCCTGCTCTCCTGAGTGTTGTAGCTGATGAGGGCAGGGCCTGCT
>LOEQ01009112.1:33664-46991 GCA_001685075.1 Bramus lutescens | reverse complement strand
ATGGCTGACAAGGAGAGCTGACTGAGAAGCCAAGGACAATGGAACTGGGTTTTGATTCTATTGCATGTACTAGCTGTGTGGGAGCCTCGTCTGTTTGGATGCTCACCTTCCTAGACCTCGATTGAGGGGGGCTGACCTTGGACTTCCCACAGGGCAGGGAACCCTGACTGCTCTTTGGACTGTAGAGCGACGGGGAGGGGGAATGGGGGGAGGGGGAGTTAAATGAGAGGAAGTGAGGAGGTGGAAAATTTTGATATTTAAATAAATTATAAAAAAGAGAAAAGCTCATGACGTAATGGGGGATCTTTTAAATGAAGACTATAAAGTTGATTATCTTTTATAGAAAAATGCATTTATTAAACATAGTTATAAAAATGTTTATTCTCTACTCTTTCTTTCATATAAGTTGAAAATGTGCAATGTACATTCAACATTGTTGCTATACTAAAGTTGTCATTGCATTTATTACATTCTAAAAGAAAAATAAACACAGAAAAAATATGCTGAAGTTACATATCAGTTCTTAAGTGTGTTTCAGTATTTCAGTGAATTTCATCATATTAATAGAGATGAGGAATGAAAGGCTAAGTTGCCTGTTAAAGTTAAAAAATAGAAATACATATTAGCCTTGGTTTCCTTCCACATCTCCATAAAAAGGATATAAAGAGCTTTGTTTTAGCTAACAATGTATCTAACAGGTAACGAACTGCTTTGCAAACAAAAGGACTGGCCTTGAGATCCCTAGAACCCATGGAAAAGCAGGGCATGACCTCCCTGCAATCCCAGTGCACAAGACAGAAATGGGGAATCCTAAACCCACAAGAGCTAGGACTGACATCCGGCTCAATCCTCCATATCTATACGGATATATACCCTCCACAACAGAAACACATGTGCTCACACCCATGCGCACACACCACACATAAATACATACATCTGCAAAAATAATTTTACACAAACCACAAGGGCAAAAACATCCAGGAGACAGCGCTGGAGGTGAAAGCAGATGGATGAGAGAAAATGGACTGAGACCCATCAAAGCACAAGGCGGCCAACAGGGAAATCGAAGAAGCAGCGTGAAAAATTTTCATTTTTACTTACTTATTTTTTTACAGAGATGAAGATCAATGCCTGTGACCTGTCATGGTAAGATGTGTTACTTCCAAACAACATGAAGTATACAAAAATTTCCAGATATCTCAGAAACTGGTGGTGATAGGAAAAAGAAGTAGAACTCTCCACCTCACACTCTCTCCTGTCCCTGCAGTCATCATTGTCCCTCCTCCACCCAGGAGATCTGTACTCTATCCTCTGCAGAGATAAAACAAGGGGTCACTGTAGTCTCTACACCAAGATGAGGTGAGCAACATTGGGAGCAAGAGGGGTGGGTACACATGTACAAAGTGGGCATTGAGAGTGCTCAGCATTTTCTCACGTGGTTCCCAAAATGAGCGCAATGAATTTATATCTGCCATGAAAGACTTGGCATGATTAGCTTGAGGGATTTGCAGAAAACCAGGAAAAGGGATGTAAAGACTGCCTTAAAAAGAAAATCTTCTAAAATCCCATTCACTGATTTTTTAAACATGTTTTATTGATCAAAATTGTGTTTTGTGGCCATGCACAGCATCAAGAGATGTGCAGAGGTTTGCTTTCTGCCTTTCCAACTGGACTCATTGCTACCTTGAAAAGCATTGAGTTGCAGTTATAAGAAAGAAGGGGACATGTTCATTGGGTGAGAAATGAGCAGTGTATATCAGAAAGGATTTTTAAACTGAGATGCTTCAATAATGGGCTAAATTCAGTTCTAATTTCCAGTGGTTCAGAGCTCACAGTGGACCAGACCCATAATTTAATCATAATTCTGTTACTTGTGTGATTATGGCCTCTAAGTTAAAGTAGCAAACAAAGGAAGTATGGGAGAAAGGAAAAGGGTAGAAAATAAGTTCCTATCTTTTTTACTTCTAAAAGGACTGCTTCAGTTAAGAAATCTTATAGAAGAAAATTTGTACCAGATCATCAATGTTGCAGCTTATGACAGTAGTCAAAATATGTCTCTCTTTACATGGTAGGTCTAAGGAAATACACAGATGTCTATTAATTAGTTATGCCAAGATTCAACAAAAGCTAAATCATAAAGATAAAAATTATCTTTTTGTTACAGAAAAAGGCACTTTCACCAGTCATATCTATGTGCATATATGTGAATATGTAAATATGTGTATATATATAATCTCACTTAAAAATAAGTTTCAAAATGCAATTTTGTATTCTTTGTACTGTTGTTTTTATCATTTGAAAGGGAGACATTTTGTACATTGGTTCTTTTATTGCTCAAGAAGTCACTATTTTCTTCCCATTACCATCTGTTCTGATTGCTATTCACAGTTTACCCCTGAAGGTGACTCCAGCAGTGTGAAGAGGGTGTAATTAGCAAAGCTTTGCTCTCATTACATCTCTCCAAGAAAGGTGGGAATCATAAGAACAGTCATCAGTGTATCATTCCCAAACAAGGAAAGATATTAAGAATCAAAACTCAAATGGCATGATGCCTAGGCCAACACAAGATGTTTCTTTAGATAATAGAGAGATATGATGGAAAAGTTATCACATTGATTAAAGAGGAAACTTTCTATGATACCCACATGTAAATGCACAGAGCAACATGACATTTACTTTGAATTACTTGTCCATATGTATGATAAGCTGGGCCTAGAGACGTGTGAGCCTCATTGCCTAGGAAAGATGATAAATTCAAGGGACCTGTGGACTACAGAGTGAATTCAATGCCAGGCTAAGCTACAGAGTGCACTAAAGACCACTGTGGGCTACAGAGTCTATTCAAGACCACTGTGGACTATAGAGTACTTTCAAGGTCACTGTAATCTACATGGTGAATTCAAGGCCACGTGGGATACACAGTAAAAGCAAGGTCAGCCTGGTCACCTTATCGAGATCCTGTCCCAAAACACAGTAATAAAAGGACTTCCGGTGCAGGTGAGTGGTAGAGCACTTTCCTAGTGTATGCACAGGCCTGGGTTCATTCTCTAGCTCCATTGAAAAAGGAACCATGACATACCTAAGGGAGTCATCCTCAGACCATGAGAACATAGAAATGCTCCAGACTCCATCCTTTTCTCGGAGATTTGGTTTGCATGTAGTATAAGTTACTCCCAAGAACATGTAGTTCTTTAAATTTTTCACAGGTGGTTAGGATATGTAACATAAAGATGAATTCATAGAACTCTAACAGTTGAAGAACTTCTCTGTATCTAATGCTAAATTTGGGAGAGAAAAAGTTGCTACTACATTATTGTCATATGGCTGTTAATCTTAAATGCATGGGGGTTCTCAGTTGAGAATGAATTTGCTGCAAGGATAGATATGTTGGTGTCTTGAAACATTTTTGAGACACCATTGAGGGAAGGGCAGGGGGTGATAAGGCACCTTGGGAAGATGAAATCACTAATACCAGTAGGTATAAGCTGTGATGTTTCTGAGCACCGCACTGCATGTAGGATGGCTCCCAACACCAAGAAGTACATACCTCAAGATAACAGCTTTGAGACACATGATGCTAGGAGAATGAGTAAGAAAAATATGTTAAGGAGCTGTGGTGATGACTCAGTGGACAAATTGCTCATTGTGTAAGCTGTAGGATCTAAGTTAGCCCCTGCATCCATGTAAAACCCTAGGCTGTACACTCCCAAACACACACACAAACACACACACATGAAATGGACATTAATATCTGTAATTTGTGTAGAAATATAAACAGCATTATGAAAATACAGGTAGATGTGAAAACAAGCCAGATTAGGTTGAGTTAAGGCTAATAGAGAAAAGACTTTCAAGTTGGGGATGTCATCTCTTGCTTACTCTAGAGCTGTGCCACTCATGTATTCGCTCACTTGACACTGGTTGAAGAGTTTTCATGTCAGTCACTGTGGAAGTCTCTTCTTTAAATGGGGTTTCATTCTAGTAGAAAGAATCAGACAGAAAGACTGGTCCTTAAAATATGGAAAGGCGTTAGTGAACCAGTGGCATAATCAAAATATTACACACATCTAAAGGGAGTGAAAGTTGATGAAACCACTCTGGAAACTGGTTGGCAGCATCCACCCAAGTGGATGTGCACAACCCTTGATGATCAAAAGAAATACAAAGAGGTTCAGCAAAAGGCCTTAAAATGATGCTCAGGACAGCACTGTGTGCAGCAGTCCAAACCTGTAGACAATCAAACAGATGTATCAGTCATTTATGAATTCCTCAAAAAATAAAGACAAATATCTATTAGTAACAAAATACATTTTTAAAAGATGAAGGGCTATAAAATAGACTCCTATAAGCAATTGAACTACATATCCTATTAGATAAAAGTACATAGGTAGACCTCACAGGTATAATACTTAGTCAATGGCACCAGACGCAAAAGTTATATATGACATGACCTTATTACTATAGAGATCATGTAGAAACAAAATTAACTTAGAGTAGTATACGTTAGGAAAATTAGAAGGAGTTTTGGGGCCAGCTGCATGCTGAAATCATCTGTTTCTAAGTAGGAGGAGCTGATAGCTTGTGAAATCTTCCCAAGTTTCTGAATACTGTATTTCTGTACTTGTGTGTAATAGGAAGTGTTACAGAGAGTACATCATAGCAAGGAAACTAAAATAACAGGATGGTGCACGGTTATAAGGATTAGGCTTACATCAAGGTTCAATAAACTTCTATAAGGGGATCAATTCTAAAACGTATAAATTTTCACTCTGGAGCATATACCCAAATTACTCTATATCCTACTTGAGAGATGCATGCTTATCCATATTCACTGTGTACTATTTGCATAAGGAAAATGTGGTATATTTCCAAATTAAATATTATTCAGCTATTAAGAAAAAAGAAATTATGAAATTCATAGTAAAATGGATGGAGCTCAAGATAATCATTCTGAGTGGGGTAACCTAGGCTCAGAAAGTCAAATGTTTAATGTTCTCCCTCATCTGTGAATGTTAGGTTTTAATATTTAGATATGTGTGCCTTGTTTGAAATGCCCACAAAGGTTAAGAAATTACTAAGGGGCTGTGGTGAAAGACTTTCAAGGAAATGGATACAGGGATGGGAGCTAGAAAGCACTGGTATAAATGGCTAAAAGGGAATTATGAAACATGGAGATAAACCAGTGTTGAAGGGAGGTTGGTAAGATAGAAAGGGGAAATTGGGAGAGACAAATAATACCAAGGATTTTTTTGTAAAACCTTATTGTAACCAACTGCTCTAGTAGCTTCATGAGGGTATTTATATACAAACATTAAATAGTTTAAATGGAGTTATCCTACAACAAGGTAATAAACAAAACCTCTATAGACAATAAAAGGTAACAAGTAAAAAGTCCAATCTGAGGAATGAGTTATTTATTTTAGTTACTGGTCAGTGAGGTATCATAAACCCCTATATTTCAAGCTGTTTCCAGTACTCTTGCTTACTCCTCAGAACTTGATGGTAAGACTCTTTGGTGAAGATATCACATATTTGATTAATTGAATATGGAGAAATAAAGCTGTTACAGGCATAGATGCTTCATCCCTATTGGCTATCTTTCATTGTGCTGGAAGATTCTATATATGCTACTAGAGGAAAGAAATAATTATCACTCTTAACTACCTGTGAACTCTGTGAGCAACTACAGGTCTGGCAATACATGCCCAGTGACTCCATAGAGGCACAAGTTTTGTGGGAGTAAGCAATAACTTTCTGATTGGATTTAAATCCCACTCCACAAGATGAAACCCATACCCAGCATCATTATAAGACCAACAACCTATGGCTAAACAGAGCATAGTCCTTAAGAAAGAACCTACTGCTAATATTTTTGGCTAAATATTGGACATAGTATTAAACCAACTCCTGATGGCTTATCATTATACTCACAGATTAAGGCATCTCTCAGCCCTCATAAGAGAAGTTTCTGTTTGCAGTAGATGATATTAAGCAGAGAGACAAAATAAGAGACTGCCAAATGTTCAGCCCTAACTGGGACATATATATCACATCCCCTCCTCCAAAGGTTCATAAAGCATTATAGAAGAGGGGGCAAGAAAAAAGGGTGAGGACTTTTGCTATTGAGTTTCTTCAGTATTCTAGACATCAACTCCCTTTCTATAGTATGTCTCTTCATTCTATGAATTGTTTCCTTTGCCTTTCAGTTTGATGTAATCTCATATGTAGTATTTCTTTATTCTCTGGATTTTGGAGATATTTTGTCATGGAAAACTGTTCCTATGGGGTTTTGGTTAGTTTTATAGTTTCAAATACTATATTTAAGTCTTTTATCCATTTGGAGATGATTTTTACATATGATGAAATAGAGGTGAATAATTATACTCCTCTTCAAGTGAGCAGTTCATTCTTTCAAGAACAAGTATGTGTTCAAGAAACTACCATTCTACAACCTATCCCTATTATATGTTCTAAGAATCTAGTTATGTTTCAAAACAATTCATTAACTATAGATGACTCAGATAGATATTCTGACCCCCTGGACTTTGCAGTTGGTCTTATGCCAATAGGTTTTAGACACTGTGTCTTCATGGTGTATTTTGAAGTTAAATCATTTGATGCTTGCAGCTTTGTTCTCTTGACTCAAGAATGCCTTAGATATTTGGAATCTTTTATGGATCCATATGATTTTGTTTTTAGTTTTATAAAAAAAACTGTGGTTTTTTTCTCAACCATTTGAAATATAAAATCTAAATTCTAACTCTCAAGACATAAGAAACAAAAAGTAGATCAGTTGTGCCTTTGGGCTATAGTTCAGAACTTCTGATACACAGGATAGTCCAAAAAGGCATTCCCCAATGAGGTAGCTGAACAGAGCCTTGAAATTTTGAAATGGCAAATCACATACTTATTTGGAGAAATCATTTTATCTGTAGAGGGAGAGTAAGTCTTTAGGTCATGAGATCAGACCTTGACAGATGTTTTCAAACAGAAGCCTATAGGAAGAACACAGCAAGCAAGAGGAAAGTGGTAGCTGATGGAATCAGAGTAGATACAACCAACCATTACAGAGAGCCTTTAAAAAAACATGTTGTAGAAAAGTAAAGAAACACTAGAGATAAGGATACAACAGGAAATACAACCAGCACATGGACTGCATATAGAATTAAAGAAGTGATGAAGCATTCCATCTTTGCAAGTGCCATACCCTACACAGGCACATGGCACACACTACAAAGACATATTGAAGTTTCCCTTCCTTCCTCCCTTCTTCCCTATCTTCCTTCCTTCTTTGTTCCTTCCTTCCTTCTTCCTTCCTTCCTTCCTTTCTTTCTTCCTTCCTTCCTTCCTCCCTTCTTCCTTCCTTCCTTCCTTACTTCCTTTCTTCCTTCCTTCCTTCCTTCCTTTTTTTGCCTTCCTTTATTCTTGAATTTCCTTTCTTTTCATGACCTAGAAACTCTCTACACCAAACAGGGTTATTTATAATGATGATGTTCGTTATTCCCAGGTAGAAGAGAATGGTGACAAGCAGTGTTGGTCATTTTCAAATGACTCTACCTCTTTGATGTGTCTGCTCCGACCTGAAAGATTGCTTTAAATTTCCAGCATGAAATGGGACATAACACCTGGCATTGTGTTTGAAAGAACAACGTGCCTTCTGAGTTTTTACTTAGCAACAACTCAGCTTCTAATCAAACCCTGGCCATTGAATGCTTGCTCCTTTTCACATTGTTGCCTCTTTCATAACAATTATTAGGTTCTGAAAAGGTCTGATGCAGCAGAGCACAATAGATGCTGGTTATAACCAGGTGAGGAATGAGGTGAAAAGGAGGATGATTACTGAGAGCCTCCATAAAATTTCCTGTTACTCTTTCACTTCTTTTATATAGAAGATCTATCCTGGGTAATGGGCTATGCCCTTTATATCTTTAGACTAGAAACAAGAATTTTAGTAGAACAGGCAATGTTGCAAAAGGTATGTTAAATGTAAGTTTTTACCCAGTTTATTATATTGCTTTGCTTCATCGGTCAGCAACAAGGAAAAAAAATATTCGGAACAATCACAGAGTCAAGAGACACAATTACAAATAGTTGACTGCAGGTAAACAAAAATCAATTAAATATTTAATTCAGCTAATGTTTACTGGATGCCTGCCACAAGTCAGACATTGCCTAGATTCTAAATTATCTAAGAAAATAAGATGATCTCCATCCTTCAGAGTGTGACATCTTCTAGAAGAGAGATATAAAACTAGATAATTATAATAGCTGAAAACTAGAAGGTACAGAAGTAGAAAGGATCAATCCTATCTGTTAATTACACATGAAGAAGCCAATCAATAGGTAAGTTCATAGTGTAATGTCTCCTAGCTGTCTAGTGATTGATTGAAACTTGGATGTAAAGCCATTGTCAGTGGCTCTTCCTTTAAGTAGAATTTACATTTTTTTCATTCTCATTATGCACCCAGGAAGCATTTATGTGGCACATACCACCAGCATGATACCAGAAAGTTAGGCTGAGCAAATACTACAAGCATGTTTCAATTAGCCACTAGTTTGTGTAGATGAGGCCTACTGTCCAAGCCTACTGACTTTCTGTTCAGCCTGTCTGATTTTAGTCTCTGTACTTGACCTAGAACAAAGCTGATGAGATCACTCTTTAATCACTAAATCCAGAACAGGAGTGCACATCACAGAGAATAGGTTAAGGGAGCCAGTGAAATTATCATAAATGTTCAAAAGATCTTGGCAATAATCAGTTTTAAAAATTGTTTTCTATTTGCATAACAGAGAGTCTCTGAATTTTTGTATTATTATTTTAACTGTATTATGAAAGCAGAACACAATTAGGGACTGGAATATTATCTCATAATGGTAGTTAGGATGGGATTAACCAAAAAATGAGGTCATTACCCCCAAAGGTACTTTCGAATCTTCACTAAGTGTCACCAGCAAAGAGTCTTTTTGAAAGGAATTCTGCTTGACCTTCGTGCATTGACTCCACAAACATTAATCCCATTACTATTCTAATATATTTTCTCAAGGACCTTCCCTGTCAAAATGGAGACAGGTACTTCCTAAAGCTCGCCAGCTAGTCAGTCTAACAAAGGTGAGCTTCCAGTTCACTGGAAGCCCTGTTTCAAGCCAATAAGGAGGAGAGCATAGAAACAGATGCCTGAAGCGTTGCTCTGGTCTCCACCTGCCTGTGATGAGGACACACAGCTACACATTCACATGTACTCGCCAAATTTACTTGACACCACACGCAGAGAGATACCACACACAGGGTGATAGACCCACACACAGAGTTATAGACCCACACACAGAGAGATAGACCCACACACACAGAGATAGACCCGCACACAGAGGCATAGACCCACACACAGAGTGATAGACCCACACACAGAGAGATAGACCCACAGAGAGAGAGAGAGACCCACACACAGAGAGACAGACCCATACACAGAGAGATAGACCCCCACACAGTGAGATAGGCCCACATAAGGAGAGATAAACCCACACACAGAGAGATGGACACACACACAGAGATGGACGGACACACACACACACAGAGAGAGAGAGCTAAACCCACACACAGAGATAAACCCACACACAGAGTGCACTCAGCTAAGAAGCAAAAACTAAATAACTCCAAGATAATTTTTAAATATGTTTACAATGGAATTGTTTAGACAGTTATCAACTCAAAAAACCTAATTGGCCACAAAGGAATGAATCTTCTCCACAAATGTGAAGAGATTACTCTGTGTGTAATAATCAAAAAATACAGTCTTTTTTTTTTTGGTTTTTCAAGACAGGGTTTCTCTGTGTAACAACCCTACCTGTCCTGGAACTAGCTCTTGTAGACCAGGGTGGCCTCAAACTAACAGAGAGATCTGCCTGCCTCTGCCTCCCAAGTGCTAAAATTAAAGGCACCTGCCATCACCACCCAGCTCTAAAATATAGACTTAAACCTGATAAAATAAAATGCAATCTTTGCAAATCTTGTTATTGTTGAATTTAAATATAAAGCTCCTAAATAAGGTGTGAATTGATATGATAGGTCGCTGCAGGCTAAATGCATCCTTTTTACAGATTTTTAAGACACGTAAGCAGAAAACAAACTAATGTTAACAATTATGAGAGAAATTGTTCATGCATACATACTAGGATGTGCCCCTCCCAGATCCATAGAAGCTTCCATTTACCTAGACTTTGCACAGCCTCATACACAGTGTCCAGAAGTGTGCTAGTTAGTTTCTGTCAACTTGACACAAAGTAGAGTCACGTGGGAAAGGGAAACCTCAACTGAGAAATTACCTCCATCAGATTGGCCTATGGGTGTGTCTGTGAGGCATTTTCTTGATTAGTAATTGTTGTAGGGTATTAACCATTTTAGTTAATAGACAATTAGTAAGTTTTGACCAGACCTATTGGGAGAAGCCATCCCATAAGCGGGTGGTCATGGCTTACATAAAAAGAAAGCCATGGCCTTTGCTACTGTTTTCACCTCCTGGTTTCTGCTTAAGCTCCTCTGTGGGTTCCCTCTGTGAGGGACTGTAACCTTTATGCCAAATAAACCCTTTCCTCCCCAAGTTTCTTTTGGTCATGGATTACAGCAACAGGAAGCAAGCAAGGAAAGTGTCTGTCTCTCTTTGTACTTGTATCCTACCCTTCTTGTTTTGTTTGTTTCCCTGAGTTTTTAATTTTTGTTCTGCCTTTCTTTATTTTTTAACATACCCTCCAAAGAGAAGAAAGCCAGGCAGTGGTGGCACATGCCTTTAATCCCAGCACTCAGGAGGCAGAGGCAGATGGATCTCTGTGAGTTTGAGGCCAGCCTGGTTTACAAGGGCTAGCTTTTGTAAAAGGAGCTTTGGACGGGCTCCAAAGCTACAGAGAAACCCTGTCTTGGGAAAAAAAAAAAAACAAAAAGGTTCCCCAAAATGTCACCAAGGCAATACCAACCACCCAGAACATCACATTCATATCCCTTTAATCCTCAGATTACCCCATTTTACAATGAGAATTCATCCATGTTTAAATCTAACCCACATACTATGAACTAAACAACAACCCTGTAAGACCAGCTTGGGCATTACTCTTCCTCCTCTCCTACCAAGAAATGTTGAGCACTGATGGGAAGAGGGACCACAGGATTGATGGGGTTTTCCTTCATATTTTAGGGGTGTGTAAGTGTACAGGGTTTGGTAGTGAGTAGAATGTGCTAAGAAACATTAAACTATTTTGGGAGAAGAACACATTTTTATTTGAATGTGTACTTTACAGGCAAGCATAAGAAGCTCTGATTGCAGCTAATTTAAGCAAATTAAAAGGAGCCTATGGGGAAAACTGACTAGTGAGGATAAGATACAATCAACTGAGCAACAATATTGATCTTTAAGGACGAAGCTGAAGAGGTAATAAAATACAGCTGGAGAAGCCCTTTCCTTTTTATTATGAGGATCTAGCAGATGTGGGTTTGAGGACCAGAATAAAACAAAATGCCTATTAATTATTACAAGTGAGACTGACAACCTTGTGTAGACATCACTCTCCATTGTCTAGAAGAGTTTGTCCATGTCCTCAGGCAGGTATTCACACGGGGTTGTCACACAGCCACTTATATCGAAACAGAATCTCACACATTAAATATTTAGGTTTGGGTAAGTAAAGAAAGGAGAAAGAAATCAAAGAACTCCTGGGGATGTGCATGAGCATTTGGCAAACTGTGAACACAGCATGTTTCCAGTGTTCTCCACCAGCCTTAGAAAACTCGGACCATTATTTGGTTGTCAAAAAGACTTCTGAGAAGAGTACATTAATTTGACCCAAATAATAACTTCAATTAAATGCTGTCTTAGCTCTTCAATAGAAATATTATCTTAAAACTAGTCCTTGTCACAGAAGAAAACCTGCTTAACACAGAAAAGGGAGCTGGCGGCTCTCTGTGTAGATTCTTCAGCCTTAGAAGTAAAAGGCTTTCAGACACTGGAATCATGAAGGCTGGTACATGATTGAGGATGGGGACGGGATGAGTCCTTCTTAACAAACTGGTCCCGAGTTCCGGCTGAGTAATAAAAATGATCCACGCTGGGTGCTCGTAAACCTGCCACAGCTAGGTCCACCTTCATGCCATGACTCTGCCACCCTCTTAGCCTATCCCTGTTCTCAATTTCACACTGCTTCTTTCCAGATCTTTCCTGAAAATCTAAGGCAGAAAAATACATCATCCAAATCTCTGTGTTTATTGAATAGGCATGCTTTTTTTGGAAAATGTGTTCCCAGCTAATTGTATAAACTGCGCTTCCTGTCATCAAGCTGACATGCATGGGAGGAAAAAATGGAGTCCATAAATTTATTCTTAATGTAAATGGTTTCCAAAATTTAAAATGGAAAACTAGTAGAAAATGTAACCTAAAAGGAGTGGGTCTGGGGTGTAGAGCTGTCTCATTTGCTGTGGAAACACCTCAAATGTTGAGCAGAAGGTTACTTTGTCCAAGACCTTGGAGAAGAAAGCGATAAGCTGGGCAAACACCCAGCACAAATGCCTTGTGCAAGAGCAACTTTGGCATATTTGAGAAAAAGAAAGAAGGTGAATGTGGCTGCAGAATATCAAACTCTGGGAGATTGTAAGGGCTACAATTGGAGGTTAGATTGAAGTTTGAAGACAGGAACTGAAAAGGAGATTATGCAAAGTGAAGCAAGGTTAGGTTTTATGTCGAGTACCACAGGAAGTCATTGAAACCAAAGGTTATTTAAGTCAGTATTATTTAGAGAACACAGTATAATGTGGGATGTCCTTCTATACATGTGTTTAATGGCCAATGAATAAAGCTGCTTTGGCCTATGGCAAGGCATAATATAACCAGGCTGGAAGAGATATAGAGAGAGTAGGTAGAGGAAGGGAAATGCTATGGACCTGCCGAAGGAGACAGTCGCTGGAACCTTACCAGTAAGCCAAAGTCTCAAGATTAATAGAAATAGATTAATTTAAGATATAAGAACTGGCTAGGTGCCGGGTACTGGTGGCACATGCCTTTAATCCCAGCACTTGGGAGACAAAGGCAGGGAATCTTTGTGAGTTTGGGGCCAGCCTGGTCTACGAGAGCTAGTTCGAGGACAGGCTCCAAAGCTACAGAGAAACCGGGTCTCGAAAAACAAAAACAAAACTGAAGAAGTTCAAATAGCCAAAAGACACTTAAGGTCATGCTCAACCTCCTTAGCAATAAGGGAAATGCAAATCAAAACAYCHTTGAGATACCATCTTACTCCTGTCAGAATGGCTAAAATCAAAAAGACCAATGATAGCCTTTGCTGGAGAGGATGT
>LOEQ01009112.1:21291-32709 GCA_001685075.1 Bramus lutescens | reverse complement strand
GGAGGGAATTGGGAGGGTGCAGGAGGTGGAAATTTTTAATAATAATAAAAAATAAATTAAAAAAGGAGCTCAGTAGAAATGCTCCTAAGCTATTGGTCAAATAGTGTTGTAATTAATATAGTTTCTGTTTGATTATTCAGGTCTGGTCAACCAGGAAATAAATGAGCAGTCTCTGTTAACAACAGTACATGAAGTTTAAAAGTAGCTTAATACACTTCTCTCTCTCTCTCTCTCTCTCTCTCTCATTTTGAGAGCTGTCATGTAGCCCAAATTATCTTGAAATTCCATGTGTAGCCAAAGATAACCTTTAATATCTGATCCTTCAAAAAGATGGAATTAATGGCTTTGTACAATGTTAGGGACCAAACCAAGGGTTCTGTATACCCTGTAGAGCCACTGTTCCAATTTGACTACATCCTTAGCCCTCACCACCCACTTACATAAATGTATTTTCTAATAAACTTTACACAACATATAGATAATTCATTATATTTGTTTCCTTATAAAGTATACAAGATTCTGTGACGATTAACTCTCACAAATATAGAGACAAACATAGATAACCTATTCTTACTGCAAGAATTATGTTTACAACTGCCACGAATTAGCAATTGGAATAATTATTGTTTTCTTCCACTTAGACTATAAGTACATATGGGTCAAATGCTTGAACACTCAACCCACAGCTGATATGGTGTAAAACAATTTAATCCAATAAATTAACATATTTGCATAAAGATCACACATTTAATATAGGATGAATTTTTTCATATTATTCAATTACTTAATCTGCAATGTGAATAGCTACAACTGCCTTCTATTGACTAGGTTATCTTTTCAAAGTTTCAAGAACTGATTTTCATCCTATATAAAAATTATTTCAGTTTGCTTGACTCTTGAATGTACATGGATGGATTTATTGGGTTCGTGGGATGTGATATTGACTCACTGCAAATAATATTGAAATTGATTTCTAAGCCCTTCCTAATCTATACAGATTGGATTATATCACTCAGTAAGACAGGTTTCAATCCTAACTACAGTACCTCAGAATGGAACCTTTTTGAAAATGGTGTGTCTTAGGGTTTCTATTGCTGTGATAAAATGTCATGACCAAAATAACTTGAGGAGGAATTTGTTTACTTCATCTTACAACTCTGGGGTCACCCTCCATCACTGATAGCAGTCAGGAACCTGAAGACAGAAGCCATGAAGGAATACTGCTTACTGACTTATTCCTCATGGCTTACTCACCATGCTCTCTTTTATACCCCAAGACTATCTATCTGCCCAGGAATGGCACCTCCTATAGAGGACTGGGGTCTCATCAATCAAGAAAACGCTGACAGTGTTAATTTAGGCCAAACTTATGGAAACATATTCTCAAGTGGATGTCCCTCTTCCCAAGTGACAGTAGCCTGTGTCATGTTGGTGTAAAACTACAAACCCACAGTGTGATTATAGATGTAATTAGGTAAGATGAGGTTAGCCTAGAAGAAACTGGGTCTGGAATCCAGCACAACAATATGAAAAGAGGAGAAAGGAAAGAGGATGAAGAGGATAAAGAGCAACAGTGTGTGACAGACATACTCAGGATCAGCTCCAAGAGAAGACTGGAAAAGACAAGGCACCTTTGATTCAAGGCATCTTTCCTCAGCAACTTCAGAGGTATCATGAGCATGTTGGCATTTGGATCTTGGACTACTGGGTTCTAGAAGTGAAGCATAATAAATAAACGCTTTTCTATTCCACCTCGGTTTTATACTTTGGGACAACAGATCTAAGATTCTAATATACATGAAACTATTCAATGCGGGAGAACACTAAGATTATCTGACTAAGAAATTCCTAGCTTAGTTCTAATCCTATATCAAGGACAAGATGCTGGATCTCAAATTATGAAAGCATAGGGAAAAAAGCAGTTTTCTAGGATTGCATTAAATTTGTATTTCAGGAGATCATATTATAACTGGTGCACATTTTTACCTTTTAAAGAATTCCACCTCCTTGTTTGAATTGAATCCACTGTTTACTGAATATCCTCCGCTTTGCTGTTTTAAGGTTTATTTATTTTTATTTTATGTGTATGACTGTTTGCCTGCATGTATGCATGTATACTGAATGTGTGCTGTTGTCCATGGAGGCAGGAAGACAATGACAGCTCCCTTAAAACTGAAGCTACATGTGGTTATGAGCCACCATGTGGGTACTTGAACCCATGTCTTTTACAAAACAGCAAGTGCTCTTAACTACTGATCCATCTCTCAGTTCTTGCCCCTTGCTTTCATTTGCCAAATCTCACGCCCTCCAAAGGGGACATCCAGCAAGTCACCCTTCCCAAGAAGCCTGTGTCCCCTTCTAAGGAATATTTCTCTGATGGCAGATGCCTAACAGGAGGCAGCTAGATAAGAAGGAATCAATGAATTTGAATGTTCTCAAGCCCAATGATACTGTAAGACATCTGAGAGATATCTAAGACATCATAGATGATGATGAAAGTCCCTCTAGAACTAGGAAATGGAGGGAAACAAATCTTCTGTGAATGTCTATTGGGAGTGAGAGTTCTTTGATACTCCAATAGAAATACACTTTAGTTTTTTGTCGTTGTTTTTGTTCTTTTGCTTTTGCAAGACAAGGTTTCTATATGTAGCTTTGGTTGTCATGGAACTCACTCTATAAACCTGGCTGGCCTCAAACTCACAGAGATCCACCTTCCTCTGCCTCTGCTGGGATGAAATTCATGTGTTACCATTGCCCAGAAAGAAATGCACTTTACTAGAGAGATTTCAGCTAAGAATTGTGGTAAAGAGGGATACAAGAAACAGCATTTGCTTTCTGTTTTCTATCAAAAGGTGCTCACAAAATTTTTGAAGCAGATGCAAAAATAAGCATTTATTTTAAGAATGCCAAAGCAAGCTTGAGCAAAATTTCCTGGCATTAATCCCTAAGAACAGATGATATGTCTACCCTCATTTGATGTTTTCGACAGAAAGAGAAATGACGGAACGGCTGAAATTTACATGAATTCAAAAAGATTCCAAAAAAGGATGTAAAAATGGATCTGGCAGACAGTGAGTTGTGAAGCCCCAACATAAATTAGCCTCAGGATAATTAATAGAAGATGTAAATTACTCAAAGAAAGTGAGACAAGGAAAATGAAGTTCTCAGTAGGAAAAATGCCCAGTAACACGGAAGATGGAAAACGTAAGCTGATAATGAACTTGAAAAGCCTAAATAAGAACATTGACTCCAGAGACAGAATCATTTCCATAAACTTCCAGGATTTAATTAATTGTCAAGATTACATCCAAATTTTCATTAGGGTGATTCTGAGCAATGATATTACTTTTTTATTGATATAGGAAGAAATCCAAAGAAAGTCACTTATGCTAGGGAAAGTCTGTTTGGTACACACCAGTTCTTGTCTCAGCAGTGAACATGCTGTTGTTTTACTAAAACATAAATTCCAAAGTGCATTTTCTAGTGGGATTCTACAGTACTGAAGCTGATGAATAAATAATGTTAATCAATAAAATGGCATGCCAGGGAGAATATGAAGCTAGAAGAGAGTTGTTGTCAAAAATAGTGTTGGGGTAAGTATGGCAGTGCATACTTGTTACCCTGTTCCCCAAGGACGTGGGAGCTAAAGGCAGTGTGGTATGGAGTTCAAAGCCAGCCACAGCTACCTAGCGAATCTGATGCCATTCTGAGCGATGTGAATCTCTATCTTAGAAAAAAAATAGTAAAAACAAGATGCTATGGCACATAACCAAAAAGTAAACTCTTACCACTGTGCTTGAAGCATGTGGAAAATGTCATGGTCACATGAACAGTAGCACCATACTAATAATAAACATATCTCAGACTGTACTGCCCCAAACCAAGACATCTACATGGAATTCCATCAGGAAACATGAAAGGATGAAAAAGAAAATGGTAAGCTAAAGAATGAAGAATGCACTTATTAAAGGAAACAGTTGGAAGAGGAGGAGGAGAGCTGCGGATGTGGCTGAATCGTTAGGGTGCTTGCACAGCGTGAAGGAAGTACTGGGTTAGATCTTCGTCTCTGTTCAACGCCCATAATCCAAGAACTCTGGATTAGAAATTCAAGATCATCCTAAACTACATATTGAGTCGGAGGTTTATATAAGATCAGATCTGAATATTAAAATGGACAAAGGATCTTACATCATGGTGGATCAAGTGTGATGAAAAGAAGTAGATTCCACCACACTGTGACCCCCCTTACACCTTATACAGTTATATTATTATCCATTGCCATAAATGATATTTACTAGAGAACTGAAAATTTATCAAAAATTTGTCAGAGAACAGTTTCTCTCAGTTGCTGGCTCAGGAATCCTTCATGGCTGGATGCTGTGGTAGGAGGGAAAGGGAGAGCAAATTAAGCATTAGGTCTAAAATGCTTGAAAAGAAAACAAATTGACAAAACCACATACACACACGCAGGCCTTGAGAACATATAATGAGTAGCTAAACTTGATGAGGAATAGAAACAAAGAGTATTTTGCGATTAAAACTCAAGTGCTAAACATAAGTGCCTATTGAAGGTTCAGTCCAAAACAGGACATCTATATCATGCCCCCACCCTGAGGCTCAGGCAACATTTCAGAAGAGGGGACAAAAAGAGTGTAAGAGCTGTAGGAATGGGAAGAGTGTGGCCATGTGGTCACGACAGTCCTTGAACTCGCACTACCTAAGATTATCTGCACAAAATTAGACTGCCAGCCTTCTATCTTGAAAGGAGAAGAATTAATGAGGCCCCAATCCTCTCTGAGGATTACTGGAGGTTCATGATGATGAAGCAGCGAGAAGCTGCTCGTACTTCCGTAAACAACCCGTCACATGTTCACGCAAGCAACCCTGACTAAACTCACTGGGTCACGGAGCACTAAAGAGGAGAGTAGAGTGGGAAGTAATTGAGGCGAGGAAGGGGATCAGTCGGAACATGTGGGGGACAACAGAGTGCAATAGAGGTGTGAACATGATTAAAACACACCTCATACGTACATGAAAAATCATAATGAAATCCATTATTATACAGAATTAATGTGTGCAAATTGTCATTATTTTTAATTATTAAGTCAGGTGTGGTAGCACACATCTGTTGTCTCACCATTCTACGTGGATGATGCAGGAGGGTCTTGAGTCAAAGGACAACTTGAGCTAACAGTGAGTTCCAGGTCAGACCAAACAATAAAGCACAACCTACCACCACAACTACCAACCCAAAAAGGAAGAAAAATGAAGTGTCATTTTGAGATGTAGAGGTAATGATGTTGGGATTTCTGAGCTGAAGTTCAGGAACAAGACTGGAGGATGCCAAAGTTTTAAGAAGATGTTCCTATGTGTAGACATTGCATAGGCTTTCCAGCTAGAGGAAAGTACCCGGGCAAAGTATTTCCTTAGGTCAGTGGTTCTCAACCCTCCTAATGCTGTGACCCTTTTATACAGTTGCTCATGTTGTGTTGACCCCAACCATAAAATCATTTTTGTTGCTACTTCATAATTGTAATTCTGCTGATGTTATGAATCATAATATAAATATCTGCATTGCAGGATACCTGATATATGACCTCATACAAGGGTTGTTAGACTCCCCCAAAGGGGTCACAATGCACTGGGTGAGAAGAGCTGCTTTTAAAAAAGCAATAAAATACTTGTTAGAATAGGAAAATAAACCCTTGTTGGGTGACTGAGGTAAAGTGCCATAATGACATAGGTGCTCACTTAGTCTCAGATGTTTTCCTTACAATAACCAGTGGTAACTTAAGACTAAACTCGTAGCTACAGGGGACAAGGATGATGATCCAACATCCACCCCCCAAAAAAAGTACACAAATGCTTAGAGACATATTGTGGATACAGCCTAGAACAGAAATAACTTAAATGTTCACTTGTTAGACAAACACATACGGTGTATTCATACAGTAGGATATTATTTATTCATAAAAAATATTGAAGTTTCATTGAATGCTGTAACAAACATGAATTTGGAAAGCGCAGTGCTGAGAAAGAGGAAGTCATGGATAAAGACCCATACATTGTGTGATTCTGATTGTGTGCAATGAACAGAAAAGGTGAACCTATCAGCAAAAGATAGATCTCTTTGTTGCCTAGGAGAGCGGAGGCATGGGGAGGTGATGGAGAAAGGGTTCTGGTGCCTTTTGGACCTCATGAAAATGTTCTAATATCACCTGGTGGTGGTGGTTGTCTAACTCTGGACACATTAAAAATACCTGACTTTAACACTTCCAGGAGATGATAAGATGGCACAGAACTTTTTCAATGTTTGATTTTGTGCTTTTCTTTTCAATAATCAGCTCAACAAAAGCAACTAATAAAAGTTTTTTAAAGGAAAATCTGCCATCCATCCCCTCCCTTGAGATTCTAAAAAGCAGTTTGGACTCGAGTCTTTTTCTAGGCTCAAACCATAACATATGTACTTACAGGTGTTCATGTATATGCATTTATGTGAGCTCCTTTTTGAGGAAATAAAATATCACAAATGTCAATGAGAATTCCTGGGTCTGCAAAGACAGACTGATTAGAAATGCAGTGATGTGGAGAGAAGGTGGGGATATTGCAGGCCTAGAGCATAAATACCTTCTATCAGGTTAGCTTTTGTCCCTTACATAGCCACCCCAGCCCACCTCGGTATTGGAGCTAACACCCTGTGTTAAGAGATAAAAAAAAAAAAAACAAACTTTGGGATCTATTGCCTTAGCAGACCACTAGCTTCCACCAGCCCAAAGCTACAAATGTCATCCAGTAATAGCAGGACCGACAGGAGAGATTCTGGCATATAGCTGTAACTGCCCCTCTGATGTGCCCAACTTTGTATTTTTCAACTGTCTTGATTTAAGACTTTCATTCTGAAAAACTATGAAACTGCTTCTGCACTGAAACATGGAATTTGGGGAACCTAAATCTCTGTTTCGTAGTCATGGGTCACTCAAATTTGGTCCCAGAATAAACTCCTTTTATATCCTCTAAGGTGAGAGCAGGGTTTTGCTTGTTTGTTGTTGGTTTTAGTGAAGTTTTTTTTAACATCAATTCAAATATTTTGTGAACTTCAAAAAAGAATATTTATGCACATTCTTCATTCTTTCAATTAGATCAGTATATTTTGGGGGGTTTGTTTGTTTTTTGTTTTGTTTTTCGAGATAGGGTTTCTCTGTGCAACAGCCCTAGCTGTCCTGGAACTAGCTCTGTAGACCATGCTGGCCTCGAACTCACATAGATCCACCTGCCTCTGCCTCCCAAGTGCTGGGATTAAAGGTGTGTGCCACCACTGCCTGGCTGAGAACAGTATTTTCTCCATGACCAGTATGTCAGCCATGTGCAAAATGGAATGGGGTGTCTGCAAGCTAGCTTCGTTGTTTCATTCCTCTCCACAGTGCACAGCTAGAATCTCCAGCCCGTAGCATGTTATGGGAAGGGCTGAGTAGAAGAGAAATTTCTCACTGAGAGTGGGCCAGGAGCCTGTCAGTCAGCCACCACCTCTTGCCCCTCCCCCATGCTAGTTAATCCTGCATGGTGTCCTCCATTCTCTTGTGTGCGGGCTAGGCATTTTTCTGTGAGGAGCCGCCTACCAAATTAACAAGCAATACCTCTGCCCAAGAAGGTTCCTTGATTGTTATATAAGTTTGACCTGGTCACCTCAGTCCCTATAACTGGAGGGGGTTGCTACACAGAAATAGATCAACCTGTCAGGCCGAAAGCCTTCTGTTATGGTTCATTCCTACCTGTTATGACTATTCTGATGATTCATAGTGTAGGCAAAAGGACATGGAGGGGACTTCAAGAAAGCGATTGCTTTCACGTAGCGTGGTTAAAGGGCTAACCACAGTTGGAATCAGTATGATGGCATAGCCACCGTTCCCCCACATTTAAACGTTCCACTCTAATGAGGAGTTTTCATTGCACACTAGTCTGGGGCCAACAAGATGGCTCAGAGCCTGAAGGCACTTGCCACCAAGTCTGAGGACTTGAGTTCAAACCCAAGGACCAATGGGGTGGAAGGAGAAAGCTGACTCCCTCAACTTGTTCTCTGATCTCCCCATGAGTGTGGTATATGTGTGCTCATATACACACACACACACACACACACACACTCACACACAATAGTCCACTGTGATGTTTCCTTGTTTTTGCAGTGCTGGAGGTAAAAGGAAAGACGGGGCTTTATACATGGTAATCAAATCCCTTGCCACAAAACCTCTATTAATGATGAGTTCAGAAGATGCTTTCATATGATAATATTATTAGAGGAAGTAAGGAGGCATCATCATGACATTTCCAACCATTTCTAATAGATAATGTTTCCACTCTGCGAGCAGGACCTGTGTTTCGTGACATTAAGCACTCAGACCACCATGCACTTCTGTTGCGGGAGCTCCTTCCCCTCCTTCAGCCAATAGCCGCTGAGATACCAGCCCATGGGGGCGTGGTCTCTCTCTCTTTAAAAAAGCAGCGACTGCCCTCTGCTCTCTTGCTTCTGGCTCTGCTTCTAGGCTCCTTTCCTGAGGGCACAGAGGGCTGTTGTCTGGCACGGTGATCTGTAAGTTTTTTCCCCTTTAAATAAATAACCATTCTATTAATCATAATTCCAANACGGTGATCTGTAAGTTTTTTCCCCTTTAAATAAATAACCATTCTATTAATCATAATTCCAAACCAGTGTGGGATTGTTTGTGATTTATGCCTTCACACTTCCTCTTCCTCATTTCGTGCAACTTCCACTTCTGCAGAGATGATAAACAGTCTTCCAGCATCAGATAAGGTCTCAACTAGCACAGTTTAAAGCCTCTGGTTTTGTTGAGTCCGGACCATAAAAATGCACTGGAAGAATGGAAATCCCAGCCGTGGCTTAACCGTTCAGATTATCAGTGCTTCCATAAAAAGCTTTAAATGGCAAGAAGATAAAATGTTAAGTGTGAGCAGTAATTACTTGCCTTTATCTCTTGTGCCAGGTTTCAGACCTTGCCATGTGGGTGCTTGTGCAAGGTTAAACAGCTATTCAAGTGTGTAATGAGATATAGGTACTAAACTGGACAGAAGATGCTGGTAGTATCAAGAAGGCCAGACTAGATCAATCCTGCAGAGGAACACGGAAGAAGAGGTAATTGAAGATCTTCATAGTTCTAGTAATAAACATATTTTGAGAGCTATTTAATAAAATTTTTTAATGCCTTGTATTTGTGTTTATGTAAGGCAAAATATTATGAGGGAAGGAAAACTTACAGGGGAGGGGTAGACTGCTATCTGAAATGTCATTAAAATAGAGAGAATGGGGGCTTGTGAGGTGGCTTAGCAGGTGAAATTGTTGCATGCAAGCGTCACGGTGAATTAGATCCACAGAGCCGACAATGGAACCAGCTCCCAAAAGTTGTCTTGCCATTACACAAACATCATGAACACAATCTCTATATGTCTGTCTGTCTCCCATGGGTGCACATATGCCTGCATGCACGCACGCACACACACACACACACACACACACACACGTACACTTTTATAAAGTAGCCTGAATGAATATTTGACTTGCTGAGAATTACCTTTCTCATACTTAAAAATGTCCCAATTAGTTTGATAAATTGTCACATCACTCTATCTGAAGTTATTTTTTATAGCTGTCATCAGAGATATTACAAAACAATGCTTGAGACTTAAGTTCCACAAAAAGTTGATAAAGACAACATCCAGAAAATATACTTAAGGAGAACAAAGACAAACATCAAAAGATGGGGCATCAAGCTGATATAATAATAAGATGTAAGAGGCAAGAATAAAGATTTGGAAAAGGTAAGTTACACTGTAGGGAACAGGAGTGTTTGTGTGTACATCTGTGCACATGGGAGCACACTGGCTAGTTTGCACAAGACAAGAAAATGGAGCAAGAGGAAATGGAGAGATGGCTCAGCACCTAAGAACACGTATTGCTCTGGTAGACAATTGATGTTCTATTCCTAACACACGTGTTGGTTAACTCACAACCTGGGATACAGCTCCAGTAAATATAACACCTCTGGCATCCTTAGTCACCTGCACTCTTACACACATACCCACAGACAGACAGACACAGACATACACATACACACTTTTAAAATAAAATAAATCCTTAAAACTAAATCAGAGTGGTAGGACCTTGAGCTTTGGTTACTTGAAGTAGGATAGGCTCCCTTTCCCTCCAACACTTAGACGATGTGTAATTATATATATACATATATATGTGTGTGTGTATATATATGTATGTGTATGTATATGTATATGTATATATGTGTATATATGTATATATATGTATATGTATATATTAATTTTAAATTAGATTGCAATTTGTATATATTTTGGCAGCAAACTTTGAATTCTTCATGAGACACCAAAAAGATGAATGTGTACATTTGTAAAAATACCCATGGTATATTTTAAGTGGCAAGATTATGCATCAAAACATAAGATTGCAGATTTTGATGCATGCTCAATATTTTGACATATTTTGGAAGAAATCAGAGACTATATACTAAACAATTAAAAAATATATCAGAAGCTGGATAATTGTTCTTCTTTCTGTTAAATGTGACTGTATGCTTACCACTTCATTTGGGTATATTCCTTTCTATCATAAAAGAAGTTTCTTTTTTTCATGAAAACACTGAAAAGACCAAATACATAGCTCAGGGTTGGTGAGGAGGCTCAGTCAGTAAAATGCTTGCCACACAGGCATGAAGACCTGAGTTCACTCCCCAGTACCCACATGAAAAAGTCAAGCTGAATGACATGGACCTAGAACCCCAGCACTGGAGAGGCAGTGACAGGAAGATCTCTGGGGCTTGGTGGGGATCCCTCCAGGGTCATTGAGAGGCCCTATCTCAAAAACCAAGGTGGAGCATTATTTTTGAGAAAGATAGCCAATGTTGTCATCTGCCTTCCATACACATATGCATACAGATATAAACATGCATGCATAAGATGCACACACAAAACACTAATCAATTAATTTTTAAAAAGAAAATATAGAGCCCAGCAGAACCTGCATGACTTCTATGTACAGGGCTGGGTGCAGGGAGTGGGAGGAAGAAAGAACAGGTCTCTGCTTTAGCCAAAGGTAATGAATTTGAGTTGTTATAGACTCATTGAAAGCTTTTTCTTTGTTTGATTTGCGTAATGGAAGACCTTCTTTTTAAAAAGGATAATATTTTATTTATTCTCTTAGAACTTCATATGTGTGTATACAATGTATTTTAATCATATTCACACTCCCAACTCATTGATCCTCCCACACACACACCCACAAATCCATTCCTTCTTCCGTTCCTTCCTTCCACCCTTCTTTCTTATCTTTTATTGTTTCTTCTCTCAGTGTCTGTGTCTGTCTGTCTGTCTGTCTGTCTGTCT
>LOEQ01009111.1:15076-27381 GCA_001685075.1 Bramus lutescens | reverse complement strand
TGTGTGTTGTTATTTCGGGGTATAAGCTAGCCGTGCGGGAGCTGAGTGGGACGAAAAGCAGGCCCGCTCCCCTATCACTACACACAATATCTTGCTTTGATAGTAAAATAAAACTCTATATTAGTGTAAATATGACCATCTTACATGTTTAAAATACACAGGCGACTGTGGCCGGGAAGCAGGTAGGCTAACTGAAGATCCTCGCCTCCGCCTTCTCTCTTCCAAATGCTGCTCCAGTCTTATCTCCAGTTCTGTAGCCGACTGCCCGCTGCGGCCTCTCCTCTCCCGATGCCCCATTGCCAGGAGACTAAGCAGATTCTTAGGGAACACCTTACTTTCCTCCCTCTTGTGGACAGACACCCTCGCCACCACCACCCTGCCAATCCCCTTTCCTAAGGGTCAGCTCTCAATACCTAAAAACACAATTTACTCAGAACAAACAGTGACTATCTAGCAAGATACCAGAAGCATTTCCTACCAGGGAACACGCAAACAGGCACTGACCCTCTAAAGAATAAAAGAGGAAAATGGAAAGCAAATAGCAAGAAACCCACATAGCAAAGACAAGACCAGATACCTACACTTAGAATTACAGTCATCCAAAACCCAAATGCCTACATGCCAGTGTAAACGCACCATCAATATCAACCAGGAGAGTCTGTCTCTATTAGAATCCAGAAACCCTACTGTGTTAAGCCCCGAGAATTGCAGTGTAGCTGAATCACAGGACTAGGACCTCAAAAGAGCCCTTACAACTATGATAGAGGTACTCAAAGAGGACTCTAACAAATCCTTAAAGAAGTCCAAGGAAACAAAAACAAACAGTGGAAGGAAATGAAGAAAACAGTGTAGGACCTGAAAATCGAATCAACAAAGAAAACCAAAACTGAGGGAAACCAGGAAATAAAAAAATTTAGAAACTCAAACAGGAACCTCTGAGACAAACAGGGTTAAAGAGATGAGAATCTCAGGCATTGAAGACAAGATAGAAGAAAGGTATACATCAATCTAAGAAAAAGTTAATTCTAAAATTACCTTGAAATACAACATCCAGGAAATCTGGGACACTATGAAAAATAAATCTAAAAATAATAGGAATATATAAAGGAGAAGAAACACAGATCAAAAGCACATAAAATATTTTTAACAAAAGCATCGAAAAGAATATTCTTAACCTAAAAAAAGGAGATGCATATTAAACTACAATAAGCATACAGAATACCAAATAGACTGGACCAAAAATGAAGTTCCTCTCAGCACTCAGTAATCAAAACACTAAACATAAAAAACAGACATTAAAATCATAAAATAAAAAGTTCAAGTAATGAATAAAAGCAGACCCATTAGAATAACACTCGCCCTCTCAATGGAGACTCTAAAAGCCAGGTGGATCTGCACAGATAGTCCATAGGCTGTAAGAGAACACAGATGCCAGGCCAGACTTCTTTACCCAACAAAACTGTCAAGCATAATAGATGGAGATAATAAGACATTCTGTGATAAAATCAAATTTAAGCAATATCTATCTATAAATTCACCATTTCCAAGTGTGTTAGACGAAAAATATCAACCTAAAGAGCTTAGCCACATCTAAGAAAACATAAATAATAAATAATTCCAGAACATCAAGTCAAAAGAAGGGAAACACACATATACCACCACATCAGAATAACAGGAATTAACAAATACTACTCATTGATTATGTCTCAACATAAATGCCCCGCCCCCTGGTGGTTCCCAATGAAAAGTCACAGACTAACAGAATGACTGTGAAAACAAGATCCATATTTCTACTACATCCAAAAAAAACCACAACATCAATGATAAACATCACCTCAGGGGGATGGGATTAAAAAGTGATATTCCAAGCAAATGGATACAAGAAGCAAACTGGTGAATGATATTCTGCTGTACCCACAGATCAGAGCCTTGTCCAGTCATCATCAGAGGCTTCCCCCAGCATCAGATGGGAACAGATGCAGAGACACACAACCAGACATTACGTGGCAAGAGAACTTAATTGGAGGTCTCCATCAAATCACTCCCTTCGGAGCTCAGGAATCATCGAAAAAGAGGAAGCAGAAAGATTGTAAGAGCCAGAGGGGATGGAGGGCATCAGAAGAGCATGGCCCTCTGGATCAACTAAGCAAGGTGCATACAACATACCCAAACGTATTGGCAATGATGAAGGCGTTCTAAGAAGCAAGTTTATCTATAAAGAACTGAAGACATCTCACACTAGCATCTTAATGGCACACTTAAAAGCTTGAAAGCTTTAGAACAAAAGAAGAAAACAAACTCGAAAGGAGTAGGTAGCAGGAAATAATCAAGCTCAGGACTGAAATCAACGAAACAGAAACAAACAAACAAACAAAACCCGAAGAGAATAACACAAAGAATCAATGAAACAAAGACTTCATTCCTTGAGAAAGGTCAGTAAGATTGATACATCTTTATCCTTATTTGTGAAAAGGTAGAGAGAGAAAATCCAAATTAACAAAATTGGGGATGAAAAGAAGGTCATAGCAACAGACAAGGGAATCTAGAGGACCTACTTTAAAAATCTATACTTCACTAAATTAGAAAATATAAGAGAAATAAATAATTTTCTTGATATATATCACCTACCAAAGTCTAAAACCAGATATGCAATTTAAATGCACCCATCACCCCAAGTAAAATAGAAATAATAATTGGCCATATAAGTAGCCCAGGGTCCAGTGGTTTTAGAGCATAGTTCTAGCAGACTTTTGAAGAAGAGTTAATTTCAATACTTCTCAAACTGATCCACAGAGAAGAAATATTGCTCAATTCATTTTAAGAGGCCACATTTATCCTGATACCCAAACCACACAAAGACCAACAAAAAAACTTAATTACAAATAATTTCCCCTGTGAATATAGGTGCAAAAAACTCAATAAAATCCTTGCAAGCTTCCTCCAGGAACACATCAAATAGACTTCACTCCAAAGATGCAGGGATGGTTCAACATATACAAGTAGATAAATTTAATCCACCATATAAACAGAATAAAAAACATGAGATACAGAAAAGGCCTTTGACAAACTCCTTCATGACAAAAGTTCTGGAGACATTAGGGAGACAAGGAACATACCTAGACATAATAAAAGCAGTTTACAGCAAGCCCACATCCAACATCAACTTAACAGAAACTCAAAGCCATTCTACCAAAATCAGGAACAAGACAAGGTACTCTACTCTCTCCATATCTACTTGGTACAGTAAGTACCATCAAGAGCTGGAGGATAACCAAGAGCAATATATAATTCTGCAAAATGGCAAAAATGCCTAGAAAGTCCATAAGAATTTTGATATCTAGCACTGTATGGAGTCATTTGAAAATTACTTTATATCTAAGTTATAAATTGCTAAGTGCTGTGTTACCCACGGTATAAATATTGGGTGTTTATTTCACTTTTAATATTGGGGAAATTTACATATGGACATGGAATACTTAGATAAACCCACCTTCTATTTCCTTCACTCTAATTTCTTCCCTACACCCCAGCACTTTTGTTTCCCAACTTCATTTACTTTCTGTATTTCTCCAATGTGCTGGGCCCCCTTAGCACCTCTTTCTGTTTACAGATGTAGGACTATCTACTGTATCCTGAGTAGCCTTTCATGGGCTGCTTCTTTGATGGAAACTTAGTTTTTCTTGATGTTAGCTTCTTAGTTAGGGGTGAGACTTCATGAGTTTCCCCTCATCCAGACTAGAATTTTGACTAGATATTATGCAAATCTTATGCATGTAGTCAGAGCCATTCCGAGTTCAGCTGTGCGCACTGCACTACCACATCCAGCAAACACGGTCTCACCCTAGACAGACACTCTTTCTGGAGCTTACAGCTTTTATAGCTCTTCTTCTATAATGCTCCCTGAGTTGCGGGTAAAGAAGGCATAATACAAGTGCTCCATTTAGAGATAACCACTCCACTGCCTCTTATTCTCTGCACTTGACCAATTATGGGTCTCAGGACTAATTGCCATCTACCAGAATAAAACAGTTTCTCTGATGAGGGGTTAAAGAAGCTTAATGTATGGGTATAGAGATAAGAGTTTAGAGAGCGGTTTATTACTACATACATTTGACAGAATAGTGGTATAGGTTCTCAGCCTGGTGGTGGTGGTTGTGGCTCACGCCTTTAATCCCAACAATTGGGAGGCAGAGTCAGGTGGATCTCAGTGAGTTCAAGGCCAGCCTGATCTACAGAGTGAGTTCCAGAACAGCTAGGGCTGTTACACAGAGAAAAGGTATAGGTTCTCCCCCTTGGAAACATGACCTACACAGTCATGGCGGTTTGGCCCAGTAAATTTGTACAAGGAATGAGTTCTGTCTTATGGAGTCAGGATTAAATCCAATCATAACATAATCATTTACTTTCATAAGTTCCTGCTACTGCATCAGTGTGCAGATCTTGCCAGGCTGGTTGCGATTATGGTAAGATTCTTAAACCATTGATAAACTTTCCCCTCCTTGAATATTGCGAATAGAACCTGTAGTGCTATAAATGTTAGCCAGAAAGGCTGGAGCTCCCAGTAGACACCAACTTGATTTCTCAAGTATGTGATGTCTTCAACTGAATGGTCGCACCATCAAGAGCTGGAGTGGAACCAGGCGCCTGTAATGTTTGCATGGGTCTGCAGGATTCCATCAATCAACAACTCAAAAAGACACAGCCAATACCTAGCAGAGTTCATTCCTTTTAAACTACAGAGAGAGAGAGAGAGAGAGAGAGAGANGGAGAAGAGAGCAGAGGAGAGGAGAGGAGAAGAGAGCAGAGAAGAGGAGAGGAGGCTTCTACAGTAGTAGGTTTCCATATGTCATTTTCAAAGGACTTTAGTATTAGATATTCTTTTCAATATCCCCCAGCACCCTGATCTCCCCTCCTCCACCCCATTTAACCCTTGCTATTCCCATTTTCTCCTCCATCCCACTCACGTTTTACCCGCCTTCCCTGGAAATCCTCCCACCACCTCTTAGGACCCTGCCCTCTAGGGTACTCCAGGGTAAACACACATATCCAAAGAGCTAAATCTAGCATCCACATATGCGAGAAAGCAGGAGGTGTTTGTCCCCTGGGGTCTGGGTTACCTTACTGGCAACGATTATGCCCAGCCTCATCATATTGATCTGTGAATTTCATTTTTCTTTGAAGCTGAATCATATACCATTGTGCAAATGTACCAGATTTTCATTATCCATTCATTAGCTGATAGACAGAGGTCTTGGCTATTGTAGACAGATCAGCAATGAGCCTAGATGCGCAGATAGCCCTGTAGTAGGATATAAATTGCTCTGTGAATATGCAGCCAGTGGTAGAGCTGGAGCGTGAGAGAGATCTATTTCTAGCTTCTTGAGTAAGTGCAACACTGAGTTCCACAGGGGCTGTAACAGTTTCTGTCCCACAGACAGTGAATGTGGTTCCATTTCCTGCTCCGCTATCAGCCTTTGCTGTCCTTTGTGTCTGCTTTCTACGCTAGTCGTTTTGCCTGGAATAAGATAAAACCTCAAAGTAAATGTACTTTTATTGCCCTGATGGCTATGAATGTTGAACTTCTAAAAGAAGTTGGTTGTTGCTGCTTTTTTTAGGGAACTTGTATGTGCCTGAATTTATGCATATATGCCGCACCCCTTTATCTGAGGACCTGAGAGTGTCAGGCTTCCTGAACTGGGGGTTACAGCAGTTGTAAGCTGCCCAACACAGACACTGAAAACTTTCCCCAGGTCTTTTGAGAGAACAGCAAGTCCTTTCAACACTGGTCCATCTCTCCAGCCCCTGAGCATTTTAAGAATGCTTCTCAGCTGTTTGAATTTCTTCCTTTGAGAATTCTGTTTAGTTTGTTGCCACAATTTTTAATTGGTTATTTACTTTCTTTGCTCTTTGTATATTGTAGACACTGTTTGTTAGATGGCAAAGATTTTTCCCATCCTGTAAATTGTACCTTTTTCTTGCATGATGGTGTCTTTTGCTGTAAACGGTTTTTTTCTTTCATGAGGTCTGTCCCATTCATTCATAGTTGGTCTTAATACCCATGAAATGGGGCTTATTAGGAGAATCCTTTTATGTGCCTGTAAGTTTAAGTATACTTCCTACTTTCTCCTGCGACGGATTCAGGTCTCTTAGGATATTTTAACATTTTCCCAATACCTTTAGCATAATTTTAGATAAATTTGACACTAACAGTTCAACAAGGAAAAGCACGTGCTGTGCACACCTGACCGTTCCAACAACCCATGCTGCCCCCGACCTCTACCAGTGTAGCGCATCCTGACCAAGCCTACACTCACACACATATCATGGACACACACACGAGCACACACATTCAGCCCTCCACACAAATAATGAATATTTTTGCTTAATCTAAAGACACAATTGTCCTGTTGCTAACATGTTCAACTGATTTCCAATTTCAAGGTGATTTTTAAAATAATTGGTGATCATTTATTTAAATAAACACATTGCATTTATAGAAAAAATTAGAAATCAGAATAAGTCTTTAAAATATTGTGTTTGTATTAATAAATATATCTTGACCTCACTTGATTCTGTTTTTTTCTCTCCATTTGACAAATACTAGTTTTACTTGAGAAAAGAAATCATTTTCCGTAGTCTTTTAAGTAGTTTTTTCTGTTAAAATATGGCTTGAGATAATCTGGAAAAGAGTTACTTATTTAAATGGATGCTTTGTTTCTTGTCTATAATTGCTCTCATAAACTGTCCTGAAAACCAGATCGTGCCATGGAATTGCCACTCAGGATGAAATGCTTTGTTGCTCAGCCTTCATAAGCAGCCAGCACTCGCCACGGTTCTGTTCGTTCCTCAGACGTCATCTGCATCCAAACATACTGAACTTTATGAAACCAAGATGGGGGAAATCCGTTTCCGGGTTCTTTAGAGCCCACGTTTACAGTAACTCCATTGCCCCATCTAGAGAAGTTGCTTCCTGGACGGGAGAAATGAGGTGCGGAGATGGAGGAGCAGACGGGGTAGCTACTCTGAAAGGAAAAAGTTTCTTGGTCTGAAGCTTGTTGATTTTCCACTTTCTTTGCGTAAAAAGAAAAATCCGAAATGTGTCTGACACAAGGGATTTCAAGGTGCCCAATTACTACCTGTATGTCTCCCTGCGTAGAATTCTGTCGGATAATACTGTGAGCTAAATGTCTTATCATTTTAAGCATCAGAAAATAGAGACCCAAAGGCTAGACTAACTTTCTGAAATCACTTCTCACACTGAGTTAAGACAACCTGAGACTTGAAATCATCCCAGCCTGACTCTGGATCTCAGGCTTTTGCTGAAGACCTCGTGATTTCTGGAAACCAGAGTTAAAAAGCAGAAAGGATACCAGAGATGGACTCCAGGGGCCAGACCAGAGCAATGATCAAAGACCAGACATGTTATTCTTGAATATGAGAAATTTCCCAACTCCATCCGGCAATTTCACCAGGAAGGATGCACTGTACTTGGTACCAACAGTCAGCACAAGCGGCTGTTTCATGCTGTGTCTTCATGCCCAACTGTGCAGCTTGCTACTCATGTGGGACATTTGTCCTTGTGCATGTGTGTGTGTGTGTGTGTGTGTGTGTGCGTGCCTGTGTGTTGTGCATGTATGTATGTCTGTGTGCATGCATGTGTGCATGTGAGTGTGCATGTATGTATGTATGTGTGTGTGTGTGTGCGTGCCTGTGTGTGTGTGTGTGCCTGTGTGTTGTGTGCGTGCCTGTGTGTTGTGCATGTATGTATGTGTGTGCGTATGTATGTATGTGTGTGTGCGTGTATGTGTGCATGTGAGTGTGCATGCATGCACAGGCATTCTTAGCAAACTGAAAATCAGAGTAAGCAAGGGTTTTACGGCAAGGACTCAGTATTAACCAGTTTGATAGGTGTGTTCTGACCATTTCTAGTCTGTGTCCCACATTCTTTATTTTTGCCTTGTCCTTGGATTGACAGTTTTCCAGTGGATCTCCCCAACACACATACACACAGACTGAAAACAGTGCCTGCAGCCAAAAGTCGGCAGGGAATTAGAGGCGGGGCCCCTGCAGGTGCTCTGAATTGCGCTTCCTCATTACACCTATACACTGTCAGGAATCATACCTGAAACCATACACAGAACTGATCCTGGGACATCTCCACAGGGACCACGGCTTTTGCTACTAACAACAGCCCACTTAGGACTTAGCTGCAGCCCTGACTGTATTCTCCCTAGAATTAATTGTAGCTGCTCCCTGCCGCTTTGCATGTCTGGTTCCCTCTGCAGGTGCTTCTAATTAAACCTTACATGCTACGTCTTAGCTTCAAGGCTCCGAGAGCCACGTATCTGACATACACAGTGGGAGCAAAGCAACAAAACCCCACTGCTTTGTCAAGGTCCACATTTAGCTCCCTAAACCGACTGCTTCATTCTGTATGGGTTATGACTAATTCAGCAAGCTATACAGCCAGCCACCTTCACATGGCTAGGATGCAGAATTACATAAAAGCGTGTGCCAAGAGTCTATAAGCATTCCTCATATACACATCAAAAGGTTCATTCACAATTTGCCTTGTAGTTAACCCTAAAACGTGACCACCTTTTAATTCTATTGAATCATGTATTTTTCCTGCTGTATTCATATATTCATGGTTTGATTTTTCTAGCCCAAACACAGAATTTTGTGTCCAGGTCTGTTACATTTCATTTTGTTAGTTTTGGCCCACCTTTCAAACCTTTTGTAGTCTTATTGAGTACCATTTGTTGTCCAATATGGTACCTCTTGGCTTCATAGCTCTGTGTAAGACACAAATAGGCTAAACATGCCTTTTGTTTCTATTCAAATCTCTGATTAAAAAAAAAAACTTGTAAAGAATGGCAAAGAATATAAACCATTTGTGGAATACCGCAACCTGTTTTCATGTGGGGTGGCAAGAAACCATTAATTATGTTAAGCCATATTCACTAAGCACATTTATCTAGACTTATGTGAAACACTTGTCCCTGGGTTTCAGTTTCCCTTACGGTGATAATGTTGATGAAAAGGAATGGATTAAAAGTAACTAAAGGAAAACCATTCTTTGCAGTATGAGCATAATATAATCAGGAAATGAGGCATGGTTAATAATCAAAGATAACATATTCTCCAATGTGGAGACAACATGCTTTTTAAAAAATGGAGTAAAAATACAGATTATTATCAATGGCACAGTCAAGATCAGTCTTAATATCATATTACTGCAATGTTAGAGTCTGTGAGAATAGAAGCCTGTCACCAGTTTCCATGAAAACCCAATTAGTAAATATTTTAGATTAGGCAGGACATATGGTCTTTGTTTCAATTACTCAACTGTGCTCTTTGTATAGAAAAATAAGTCACACACACAATACACTAGTAAGTTGGCAGAAATCTGTTTCCACAAAATCTTATTTGTGGAAGATTACCTGGTCAGATGCGGCTCTCCAGTGGCCACACTAGCTTGCTGTAGAAGCCGGGAGGTGCACGCCTTTAATCTCAGCACTAGAGAGGAATATAAGACAGGAGGAGTCAGCTCATTCTGAGATTCCCGCAGGCAGATCGCCATTTCTGACTGAAGCGGAAGTAAAAGCCAGCTGTTGGCTATGTTGCCTTTCTGACCTGCAGGCTGAATTGCAATTTCTGTTTCTGGGTTTTTGTTAATCATGCTACAAACACCACTCCATATGTATATTAAGAACAACCATCTAGGCTGTAGAGATGGCTCAGCTGCTTTTCAAAAGACTTGGATTCTATTCCCAGCACTCCCAGGACAACCCACAACCATCCTTAACTAGAGTTCTGGAGATACATTGCCCTCTTTCTGGCCTCTTCTGGTACTGCATGCCTGAATTGCATAGTCCTAAATTCTGGCAAAACACCTATGCACACACATGAACATAAACAGAGTTTAAAAGTAAAGAATAAAAACTATTAAGGACCATTGCAATCTCAAGCCCATCATTGTGCTGGCAAACTGATCAGTATTCACACAGACCTGAGCGTGCTATTTTGGAAAGAGTGTGCATTTTTGGATCCAGAGCCTGTGAAGGCTCAGTGCTCCCAGCTCCTGAGAAGTAAGACAGCCTTGAATGCAAGCAGTTCTCCCCAGGAGAAACCAGCGGGCTTTATCTTTGATTTCCTAGCCTCCAGACTACTAGTAAGAAAACTAATTTCTACCTTTAATAAATTATGAGCACATCACCTGATGGACTAGAACAAAGATTTTACCCTGTGCATAACGCGGGTCATGCAGACGATGCCCATGCAGACAATGTCCAAGCAGACAATGCCCATGCAGATGATGACCATACCGACGATGACCATGCAGACGATGACCATGCAGACAATGCCCATGCAGACTATGACCATGCAGACAATGCCCATGCAGACTGGTTACTGATTCTTCACACAGGTTAGCTATGCAGTTATTTCTGAGCACACATGGCTCCTTTTGGTTCCTCAAAACAACGAAACTCACCAACTGTAATTGTTTACATCTCTAAAGAATTTCACAACCTTCGGGTATTTCACCACCTTCTTGCTGGTGTTGAGGGCCTCTAATTCCACCAGTCCTGAAAATACTTAAATGCTTCCAGAAAATAATGATAAATAAATCTTCAATGAGTTTCTGCTTTAGGAAGGAATTTTGTGGAAGGCTGGGGACTACACACATCATTGTATGATTAAACCTCTGTCCTATGTAAGTTTAGAACCCAGTCACAGAGATGAGCACGAGGGACCAGTGTGTCATAACAGGACGAGCTCAAGGAAGGGTGAGGAAAAATCATTACACAAAAGATGAATACAGTCAGAAAGAATGGGGGTGCTTGTCAAGGTAAGGCCATCCTCCCCCACAGATGACTGAATAGCTATGTGTTGAAGACAGGCAAAATCAAAACACACAGTGTGAAAGGCAATTAGCTTGATTTAGCACATTCTGTGCTAAGGGGCAGAGAGACGGGGTGTCATTCATCACAGGGATTCAGCAGCCAAGGCATTGGAAGGTGGCTTACCTTCCTTAGAGGTGTGTACCTGTTCCCTGGAGGTCCCAGACGCTAATCTGCTCCGTCATTCCAGACACTGTGCCAGTTTTCACTACATGAAAGCATCTAAGTCTTCAGTCAGACCGAAAATGACAGAAGCTGATACACACTTCTTAAGTGTGAGCTTCAAGAGATGCTGGATCTACACTGTGGAAAAGTTCACATCTGAGGAAGAAATCTTATAAATAGACTTTCAAGTCATTAGAATTTGCTTCATGAAAAAGTATTATGTATGTTGGCTCAACTGTGAAGATCATAAACTTCGTTTATTCATATGCCGAGATGGAAACATTGGCATTTTGGAATCAAAATAGCCTCATGTTGCAGTACTTTTTAAAGAAAATAAATTAATTCTTCAGCAATTAAAACCTTATAAACTGTAAATGGTTGTGCACTCTCAAAGGAACCTTCCTCAATACTGATGTAATATTCAAACAAAAGTTGTAACGGCAGGCATTTTTAACCCACAGATCCTCAGTGCAGAGTGCAGCTTCATGACCATGCCCCTGCATGTTAAGATGTAACAAGGCCAGTTTTGTTGAAGTCCTGTTCAGGTAACCACAGCAACCAGGAGTTGGTGGGTACATACAGCGGCCAGATCCAGAAGACTCTGTTTCAGAGAACTTTCCCCAAACTCTGGTTCTTAGTCGTTTGTCCCCACTTCCGCAATGGGGGTTCGAAGGTGACACAGATACCCTGTTTAGGGACGACCACTTCCGAGTCACTTACCCCTGAAATGGGACTTGTCAAGTCTCTGTATTAGCCACTGCCCAATCTCCTTTGCTTAGCTTTTTTACTGACCATTATCCATAACACCTTGGAACCAACACTCTAAACAAAAACAAACACCTATAATTCGTTTTTGGGAATGTGGGCATAGCTTTCTAGGCTACTTCCTGCTTATTAGGGGTGCTGAGAAGTTTATAGAGATACAAAGAAAACGTAGAATTATGGTCAAGTCCTGACTAGAGTATTCTGTGAGTCTGGATCATCTCAGCTGCAGTCTTGAGGCCTTTCTGGGCCTAGAACTCAGAGGAAACTGCAACAGAGGTGCTCTGAAACATTGGATCATCTGGGCCATCTGTTCCTATGGAGATTTTTCGGGGGGTCTTCCTTGAACAAACCTTATTTATCTTAAATCCACAGTGTCTCATTTTCCATGGAAACAAAAGCAAAACCTCTACTCCAAAATAACATATCTTCTGACTTAAATTTTGAAGTCAAAGCATTTTCAATATATATATA
>LOEQ01009111.1:0-15048 GCA_001685075.1 Bramus lutescens | reverse complement strand
ATATATATATGTTGGATTAATCCAGCAGTATTTATAATCGAATGTCTTTTCACCACTATTGCTCCTTCCTCGGCAGTCAAACAATTCAAAGACAACACAATAACATGGAAATTAAGCTGGGCAGATGGGAGCTGGGAGCGCTAGTTTTTCTCCTGAACCTAGGTGGCTAGGTCTGGGTCCAGCTCTGGCATGTGTCAGTGGCTAAAAAGCCTCAGACAAATGGATTTTTTTTTTGCAAATTCATGACCATAAAGTTGGACACCAAATTTGAAGCACAAATAATAAAATATCAGGGACAGAAATTGGGGTTCAACCTGAAGGTCAGAAAAGCAGAGCAGCCACACCACTGGTTCTTACCTCTACCTCAGTCTGAAATGGCGATCCTGCCTCCAGGAATCTCAGAAGGAGACTGAGCCTGAGAACTGTCTCCTCCCTCCTTACAATCTTCTCTAGGGCTGGGATTGAAATGTGCACCGCTGGGATTAAAAGCATGCACTGCCCGGTTTCTATGGCAACTAGTGTGGCTACTGAGATTAAAGATGTGTGTTTCTACTGCTTGGTCTGTAAGGCTGACCAGTGGGGCTGTTTTACTCTCTGATCTTCAAGCTTTATTTATTAAAATATAAATAAAGTGCCACTACATAAAGTTGCTCTTTATCAGGTTTTAAATTTAGGCAAAACAGATGGAGACATGCACTGTTTATTTGCGGCCCTAATTAGGTTAACTGCTAAGAACACTGTACTGTTGTAGGCAGTGTGAGGCAGGAAGAGTCTGGAAGGGCCTGGATGATTCAGTATGCCTTCAAACGGGAGGCTAATCTCAGTCGGGATTACCAGCTCTGAAGCCTTCTTGATGGGTGAAAGATTTCTCCAAGTTCTCTCAGCTGTGTGTGCTGTGCTTCTTATTAATTAGCCTTATTCTTATAGCTGATTATGACATGGTTTTCCAGTGAGCAAGTGAAGTGTATATATAGATACATATATATATATATATATATATGAGAATAAAACCCAACACAGAAGCAATGTATCCCTTTCGTTTTCATTTCCTGCAAGTTGTAATTTTATTGGATTATTAATTATACAAATATACTCTAATTATTGATCACATACTAGATATGTGATATGTATAGAAAACACTGTTTTCTTGAGGCCTTCCACCACCTCTGCCTCCGAAATCTTTTTCACTCTCTTCCAGGTAAGCTCACCGATCCTTGAAGCGAGAGTAAGGCCTTTATCTTTAGATTCAAGAACTTAGAGGCAACTTGTCCTCATGGTGGCCAGTGCTAATCAGCATCTCCTGCAAAAAGGATCTTCTCTGAAGAAGGTCGAAAGATTCTCTGACCTGTGAGCATAACAGTTGGTCGTTAGGAATAATTTTAATGCCATGTCCATTTAGCAGAGTAACGGTAGGTTTTCCCCTAGGACTGAGGACCTGTCTAGCCGTGCATTAATAGCAGCATGTACGGTCCCAACTAGTGGGGCCTCACCTCACAAAAATAAAATATTAAAAGTATATTAAAATATGCTTTGAACTTCTCATGACTTTGACCACCTCAAAATTGCAATATTCACACACATACACACACATACAGAGAGAGAGAGTCTTCTGTTACTTGTTCTTTCTATTGCTTATATCTTTTTATAGTTTGCTCTCATCTGTGTTTCTCCCATGTTAATGTGAACTTCATAATGACAGCAGGAATAATCTGCCACAGGGGTGCTATTTTCATTCCAAGAAAGATTGCTCTTCATCTGGGGTTTCTCTGGCATTGAGCAATAGTCATTCCTGGCCTGAGTTAGAAGTTGGTCAGCAGGTGATCAGGCAGAAAGTTGTTCCGAGGGTTAATCTGAAGGGGAGATTTACTCTAGAGCAGAAGGCAGCAAAGTTTTCTGTGAAGGTGTGAATAACCTTTGTGTACCATGTGATGTGTGCCATGACTTCTTAACTTTGCTTTTGGAAGCATGGAGGTAGCCATGGACAATATGTAAATAAATGTATGATTGTGTTCCAAAATACTTTGCTCACAAAACAATAGGCAAACAGGTCAGTTATGTTTATTCATGAAGCACGCCATGGCAACATTATTGTCCACAGATCAGGGAACATAAATCCTCGTCTAGTGTTACAAACAGTTGCGGTCATTCAAAATCTTTGGCTTAGCCTAACAATATTTTTATGCATTCTTTAAATTCAAAGTTTTGTTTCATTATTTGATTCTATATTTCAATCAGTTCTGTTTTACTGATGTCTGACGACATAATCTATGTAACCAAATCAGCATAAGATAAATTATTTTTAAAAGAAACATAACATAACATCGAATACAAATGTCACTTCCAACTTATTGCAAATGCTATATACAATGTTTAAAATATCCACAGTGTACATGCTGGCTTTTATAGACTTTATGTTAAACAGCAGCCCTGGGGTCCCAGTCCCTCTGTCTGTAGTATGCATATGGATCGTGTACAGAATTACCTAGGAAATTCAAATAAAAGAGAAGACCTTGAGTCATGGCAATGGTGCATCTCCTTGCGTCGACAAAAGGCAAGCATTGACTTTACATTTAATTTGTCCCAACGAGAATTCATTCCAGCTTTTCTGTTTCTGTCATCATTTGGCACCAGGTTTTAACAATGTAATGACTTTATCCCAGGAGTTGAAAATTATAAGTCCCTAGAGTTATAAGCAGAGTTGTCCTTGGTTTAAAAAAAATGGCTTTTATTTAAATTACAAAAAAGATAGAATAATGTAATAACAAATGATAACCTGGTCGTTTCTCCTGCAACCCCACGAGAAAGTGGAACTGCTGGGTGCAGGTTTGCAGGCTAACCAAGCTGTTTCCCACACCTTCCCATTGCTCCTTGGGGCATTCCTGGCAACGACTGTGGCCTTTCTCATTCTAGGACAGTGGTATTGCAAGACTGTGGCCTTTCACCCTGAGATATCAAAAGGCGACATTTACCAGGGATGTTTATGTCTATTTTCCTTATTTTTAATTATGTCTGCTAGTGGACATATGCATGTGAACACAGGTGTCACACGAGGTCAGAAGCGTCAGATCCCCAGGAAGAGGAGTCACAGGCAGTCATGAGCTTCATGATGTGTGTTCTAGGATCTGAACACAGGTTCTCTGGAAGATCAACAAGCTTTCTTAATCACGGGGCCCTGTTTTTGTCTTGTCCTTTTTTTCTCCAATGAATAGTTTGTGATTTTGAAAATGTCCATCTTTAAAACATATTAATACAACTGTCAGCTTTCTTAATGTTTTGAAGGGGGCATGTAGTGTTAAATCAATAAAATGCTTACTCTGTGGCACAAAGAGATAAATGGACAACTCAGTAACAGTTAATTTGAAAGACAAATGTATTTTCCTTTGGCTACACATCTTTGTTTTCATGGGTTCATAGTTTCTGGAAAACTTTTTGAGGTCCTTTTTCTTGAACTATTTGTTATTTATTTTGTCTCGATGCATATATGTGTGAAATGTTAGTCTTCTCCATTTGGGGCTGAAAGCAAAAGAAAAAGTAAAAATTAGAAGAGGAACATGGTGCTGTCATTGGTTGGGCTTGGGCTGTCCGTCAGACCTCTCTCTTTCTGTTCTTCAGGTATGTGAGCAATTAGAGGAAACTTTGGACCTTAACCCAACACTACCATTCTTAATTTGTCCCTTCTAATTGGATCAGAGCTCTAAGGGTTATCGCTGTAAATGGAAAATTCTTAGTCCACCTTCAAATCAAATGCCATAGTTGATAGTCCCCTAAAACTGATCCAGGCTGCTCTAGTGGGTGTGTTAAAAGATCTCAACCTTTACACATTTCTTCTTCACGTGTCTTAGGTTTGTGGATCCCACTTTAAATGTGAGACCAGTTCCTGAAAATGAAAGCAGAAATTAGAACGTGCTTCAGCGTTCTAAGAAAAGGAGCTATGTCAATGTGGAGCACTGAATTTTATCATGGAATCATTTCTTCATTAAGTTCCACCTCTGTGCCAACAAATAGCCTAGTAGGGTTTGATTTTTATCTTCAAATATTTGACATGCAGCCCATGGCAGACATCTAATACCTTAGGTAATGTACATCCAGCTTGAAAATATTTCACTACTAACTAAAACTTTCACTAGATAATCAAGGAAATCTGAAGCATAAAAATAAACCAACGTTCTCAACCATGAAAACAACTAAATCAAAATTGAAAAATCTGAAATCAGGCTTCACAAATAAAAAATGTTTCTACTTCTTCTATCTCATAATAATATTCAGTTTATTAGGAAGAGGCAGCCTAATTTATGTCAGATATTATTGTTTGCCTAAAACACACAACATCACAAGTCTTGTCTACTGACACACGACACATTCCACTCGTGGGAGAGACAATGGCTGATAGGCCACCTATCTGTAAAATTTGATGATGAAGTGATGCCATGTTAGGCGTATAGAATAATAAAAGAGCCTTAATTTTATATTAGCATGTTTGTAACTTACGTTATTTACCAGTATAAGGAAAACTCTGCTAGCTTCTTGGTCTTCTTGTAATAAATTAGCAAATGCACTTAATAATTCTGGAAAGCACATGAACGTATTAACAACTCAGTAATGCTAATGGAATCTTCTCTGAAACAGGTTAGCCTCTTAACTGCCTCTAAAAGACTAGGTTGGAATATTTTTGAGATGAATACTATATGGATTTAAATGAAATAATATAATATCAGAAAATAGTGTCTGTTACATGTGTTTTCTTTTAGCCATTGTTTTAAGGGTTTTTTTAAATGTTATGTATACGGATGTTTTATCTGTATGTCTATCTGTATAACGCATGTGTACAGTGCACATGGAGACCAGGAGACAACACTGAATTATCTGGAACTGGAGGTTCAGATAGTTGTTTGCCACTGTGTGGTTGCTGGGAGCGAAACCTGGGTCCTCGGCGTGAGCAGGTAAGAGTTCAACAACTGAGCCATCTGTCCAGTTCTTGATCCTTATTTTTGAAGGTAAGATGATTTGGAAATAAAGGAGTTGATTATTATTATCTATTTACAGACTTCTAAATTCTGAAACATTCTCAAACATCTGTCAAATATAATCATCTTGGGGTTAAAAAGCAATATACATCAAAGGGTACCACTTAGCTGCTTCATTAAGTAAATAAAACATATCTCGAACTAATCAACCTTCTATGGCTCATGTAGACATAAAGGATAAAATTATTCTGTCTCAGCAACATTTATTTATTTGCCACATAGCAAACACTTTCCGTAGTTGACCAATGTGCCATAATCATTCTCTGTTCAAAGGTTTCAGCTATTCCCTGAAGATAGAAGAATATCTAAAGTATCTTTTCCTGTCAGGAATATAAGAAAAGGTCATTTATAAGTCTGATTCACCAAGACCCTGAATCTAAGTAATTCATTATAGTGGAAACTTCTTTAGAAGTTTGTATCTACCTAAATTGACCTTGGTGGAATTAGTGCTCAAGCAAGGGCAGTCTCTTTTCCCATAACTCTGTGTAGAGAGGAATGGGAGGGAACAAACAGGGATGGGGAGGAAGCCAGAGAGATAAGGGAAGGCGTTATCAGGACGCTCACAATCCCTACAACTGAGATTCCCCGACCCCCTTACTGGTAACACCTTGCTTCCCTTTGTCCTTCATGGTTGAACCAGAAATGACATCTTAAATATGAAATGAGCAGCTCATGATAATACAGTTATAAAGGACTCTGGTTTTTCAAGATGTCTCAAGCTTCTGTATAAGTCGTCTATTTCCCTTTTTTTCCATATATAACAAAATGCTCATCCTTGCAAGCAGTTCATACACTCAGGGTAGGTCCTGGTCCCACTGCCAGGGGCCCCACAATCAGATCAAGCCACACAACTGTCACCCACATTTAGAGGACTCAGTTCAATCCCACGCAGGTTCCCCAGCTGTCAATCCAGAGTCCGTGAGCTCACATTAGCTCGGGTCCGCTATCTCTGTGGTTTTCCCCATCATGATCTTGAACCCCCCTTGCTCATATGATCCCTCCTCCTCTTCAGCTGAACTCCAGGAGGTCAGCCCAGTGCTTGGCTGTGGATCTGTGGATCACATCAATAACTTCCAAAGCTTTGAAGCATTTAACATCTCAACAGCCATAAAGAATCATCAGACTTTAAAATAACCCAAGAAGGGCAGAACATTGCATTACTAATGGCACAATTGCTCTGGAAATTATTTTCTTGAGTGTGCTTTTTGCCAGAGATTTGCGTTATTTAGTATTTGCATTATTTTGTAGATTGATTTTAAAATATTACCTCCCAGAGTCTTATTTACAACATTTGAAGAGATGAGATGAGAAATCAAACGAAGTTGACTTGTACATTGGGTGAAAATAGCAGATAATCAAATCCTATCACAGGGAAACAAGAAACCAGATTGTCACATTACAAGATTCCTCCTAGAGGATTTATTCTCCAGCCTGTTATGTTTTCATCTTTATGGAGGCAGCTGTACTTGTTATCACAACTCTGCCACATCATCCGTCATCTAAGCTACTGCAGAGAATTCCCTTCAGCAGCCGAGACATTCAAGAGTTTATATTACTGCTATAAATTTTGGAGCTGTAAGTTTTATACAAATAATTCCATGTCTCTTGTATATATTGCACCAATTGGTTAATCATATGATCTCTGTCAAGGGATTTCTAGAATGTTTCTATCTTTTAAAACAATGTTCTAGGGTACTTTTTTTTTTACACGTTACAAGTCTTTTAAATGAAGTTGTTCAGTCTGAGGACATATATATGATGAGAATATATGGTTTTCTTTAATATCTCAATTTAACATAGTGAATCATTTCCTTAATTGAGAGATGCAAAAGTGAATTGTTACAGAAAGGATGTAGAAAGATGTGTCGTATATAAGCTTTCTTAAAAGAGAGGCAGTCTATCAAGTCAGAGTAGTTAGTTTCTGGCCATAAAGCTCATTTCCCAGTTCTTCTGCTTTTTGGAGTTAAATAATACGTAAGAACAGACCTCAAATCCCCAAAGGTCCAGCCACTAAGTGTTGTAGGAGGCTGCTTGTTTATTCCCCGTCGCTTAGACCTGAGATAACCACACAGAAACTGTATTAATTAAATCATTGCTTGGTCCATTAGCTCTAGCTTCTTATTGGCTAGCTCTTACTTCTTAATTTAACCCATTTCTATGAATCTGTGTATCGCCATGTGGTTGTGGCTTACCGGCAAAGTTCCAGCTGGTAGCTCTTGTCTCTCCCCTCTGGTGGCTCCATGACATCTCTCTCACTTGGCCTGCTCTCTCCCAGCATTCAGTTTAGTTTTCCCTGCCTAGCTCTACTTTGCCCTATGACAGGTCAAGCCAGGTTCTTTATACATTAACCAATAAAAGCAACACATATACAGAAGGACCTCCCACACCAGCTAAGTGGGTGCCTGAGTATCTTGCTATTGGTACAGTTTTCCCACAGGAAAATGAAGCATACACACACTGTTTTACCAGCTAATTTTTTAAGCTAGTATGCTCTACTTCCTCCCCATTATGACGAAAACTTCTCTATGAAATCCTACTAGGGTGAGAAAGCCTCAGACCAGAACACAATATTTATAAAACACCCAAATGATAAAGGATCATTATTCAAAGCATACATAAAAAAATTTCAACAGCAATTAATACTTAACAATACTTGATAATTAGTACTTAATAGGAAATTAACAAAATGTCCAGTATAAAATTCATCTAAAACACAGAACAAATTAAATGAAATCATGGACCATTTTCTGACCCCTCACTAAAGAAGGGAGGAAGGCAGTAAGTGTTTTGCTTAGGGTTTCTGTTGTTGTGAAGAGACATGACCATGGCAACTCTTATAAAGTGAAACATTTAATTGGGGTGGCTCGTTTACAGTTTCAGGTGTTTAGTCCATTATCGCCATTGGTGGGACATGGGGACATCTAGGCAGTCATGATTCTGAAGGAGCTGAGAGCTCTAAATCTTGATTCACAGGCAACAGGAAGTGAACTGTGACACTGGGCAGAGATTGAGTTTAGCAGACCTCAAAACCCACCCCCACAGTGATACACTTCCTTCAACAAGGCCACTCCTCCTAATTGTGGCTCTCCCTTTGTGGGCTGTTTTCTTTTAAACCACCACAGCAGGTATGCATTTGAAAGGATGCTTAACCTCATGTGGTATTAACTAACACCAATTAAAACTAAACATGGGAAGCACTACATGCCTTTTGATATAAAATCTAGATTGCCATAAACACCAAATGCTAGAGGGGTATGAACCAATAGGAATGCTTATCCACACAGGGCTTGAGAAAACACAAAATGATGTAGCAACCTTGGTATACAAATTGTATGACTCTCTGGGCTCTTACAATGCTAAATATGGGCTTATGCATGATTCAGAGGTTATGGTATTTGCCCATAAGAAATACCGAGGAAAAGATTTTTCTATATAAAAATCATATATATTGACATTTATGGAAACTCTATTTCTAACTACCAAAAGGCTGAAGAAAAGATGTCTTTCAGTTGGTAAAATGGACACATAAATTGTAGCATATTCAGACTGTAGGACAAGGCTCAGTGCTTTTAAAATGAGCTATATCAAGTGCAAAGAAATGGAAGAAGTGTGCGTGCGCGTGTGTGTGCGTGCGTGCGTGTGTGCGTGTGTGTGCGTGCGTGTGTGTGCATGTGTGTGTGTGCGTGTGTGTGTGTGTGTGTGTGTGTGTAAGAAGCCATCCTGAAACCATACTTCCTGTGTGACAGAAGAAACAAAACTGTTAAGGAGGGAAAAATTCCATAGTGGCCAGAGATGGGGACGGTGGAGAAGTGGAGAAAAATAGAAAGAGAACATGGGATTTTTCATGCAGTAAAAGCACTCTATTGAGACTATAGTGATACGTAATATTTATTTGTCATAACCAATGTCATGTACAAGGCTTACTTTAATATAAACTGAGTACTCTTGGTGATTATGATATTTATTTATCTATTTATTTATTTATTGGTGTTTTGAGACAGGTTTTCTCCAGGTGTATCTTTGTTGCCTGTCCTGGAACTTGCTCTGTAGACCAGGCTGGGCTCCAACTCACAGAGATTAAGAGGCCTGCCTCTGCCTCCAGAGCACTGGGATTAAAGGCGTGCACCACCACCGCCTGGCTGATGATGGTCATGGAGAGGATATACACATGTAAGAGAAGAGAGATGTGTGAAATTTTTGTACTTTGCTACTAATTTCTCTATTAAACTAACATCATTAAATAATATCAATGTTTGATTTCAAAATAAATTCTGGATTTTGACATGAATTAATTACTTTAAGATTGCTTTAAGTAAAGCAAAACCATGTTGGTAAATCCATTTATATTATGTTTTCATAACATGAGTTCTTGAGTCTAACAACTTTTATTAAGATGGAGAAAGTGCAGCTGGTGAGATTCTCAACAAGTAAAATCACTTGCCACATAAATATTATAACCAAAGTTCTATCTTCAGAACCTACTGTGCAAGAAGAAAAAAACTTCACAAAAGTTGTCCTTACATGTACCCACTCTCATGCATGCACACACAAACAATGAGTAACACAAGACTTTGTAAAATCTTATTTTTTATTGTTCAGGAATCTCTATGAAGGGGATAGCTTAGAGGCCATGTGCCAACACATAGTTTAATGAAGTCCTTTGATGATGTCAGACAAGAAGTACTCATATCCTGGCTGTGGATAAGTGAAGACTTACTATACACTAAAGAAATTCAATTTCATACTGTCTGCAATTCATTTTATATACATTTGTTTATTTATCATTGTAAGCAAGACTTTTTCCTCATGTCAAAGCCAGCTCAGTAATGAAGAGTTTTGACAACCAGTCTATTTGAACATAGAAGATCCTGTTGATACACATATAAGAGGCAAATGCCAGATAAGGAATTAGGCTGCACCTTCTCATCATGACTGCAATTGTCGCAGGTCCTTACTGTCATGCTTCCCTAAATATCAGTATTTATTATTCATGTTCCCTTAGTTAATGCTGTGCACGTTCAGATTAAACGTGGGCATCAGCTCACTCTAGGGGGTGCTAATTATTTAAATGTCACTCTAGGGGGTGCTAGAGAAATAACAAAGCAGTGAAGTCTGAAACAGCGTTGTTGTTGTTGTTGTTTTTAACTTCTTAAATCTCCTTGGAAAGGTAAAACAATCGTAACATAAACCATATGCATTTATAAGCAAACTGGGTGATAAACTTCACAATTCCCCCAAGCATACAGGCAGTGATAATGCACTCAAACCAAAGGACCTAGAGATACTTACATCTGCATGGCGGGCAGCCTGGAGGAGTGGCAGGCTGTACCACCCTACTGAGAAGACCCAGGAGGCAGCTCAAGACCTTGCTTGGCTTGATTCTGTGTGAATGTTCAATCTAATGAAGCATTCAAAATGAAATTAATATGTGTGATCTAGGTTTGAGAACTAAATGGCTCTCATATGGGAGAAAAAATTCATGAAAATATTTATTTAGAAATAAGTAAATGCTATCTCTGATTGCAGAGATCAGGGTAATATGAAGGGGGAAAGAGGGTGAAAAGCCTATTTGAAAAGAAGAAGTAGACAAGCATAGTCCATAAAGAGGTGTAAATAAATTTTTACTCTGTTAGTCAAAAATACTAATAAACCTTAATCTTCATGAGAACAACAAATGTTTATAAAATTAAAAGAAAAGAAACCTCAATGCCAGATAGTCTGACACAGATTTCTTTGGCACTAAAGTTTCCAAAATAAATTTAAGATTAAAATACACCATAAGCAAATTTAACTGTAACATAAGCTAATTTGTTAAGCTCGGGGAACTTAGTATCATTTCTTCTTGATTATGTTGATAAAATAATTGTAGAAGAGGTAGGGAAGAAAACTAAAAGCTTCTCTTCTGTGTACCACATGTAATTTATACTTCCCTTGTGCAATATGATCTACTTGTAACGATTATCAAAATTATTCTGTTATTAATAAAAACTCGGGAGTCAGATATGGGCTTAAAACCTGATTGATTGGAGAAGCCGTGGAGAAGTGACCTTTCATCTCTCACCTTCCCAATCCAAAAGGCTCACAAAAGCTCTAACCCCTTCCTACTATTTCCTGTTCCTGTCTCTATGTCCTGGGTCCTTCAAAATGTTTGGCTGATTCTAGCCAGCTAGGAGCAAGCTGCACTCTCTGATTCATGAAAAACTTTATTGGAAGTCTTAGGAGTGTCAGAGTGTGATCAAAATATCCCATAACTACTGTTTTTTTTCAATACTTAAATTCTAGAGCTTCAAATCCCTCAAGAGTTGGTTGATATATTTGTAAAGATGACCTAAAAGTGAATATCACCTATAAAGTCTGTATAGAAGCAAGCATAATTATGGGAAAGAACAGAATTCAGAAGTGCTTGACTAATGTCTGTGCACAGTAAACCCCTGCATATTACCAAGACTCAGAAAAAAATTAAAATCATATCTCAATACCTAAACCATCTTCATCTTAATTTGAACTGGTTTTGAGCTTCACAGAAACGAAACAGGAGTTGGCTTACTCTGTTCAGAAGCTTTGTATAAAATACAGCTGTGTACTTTCCTATTTCTATACAGTACTATTTTCAGTAATTGTAGCACAGCTATTTGTTTGCTAGTTTGGGGTTGTTTGGTTATTGTTTACAAGAGCAGTGCTACAGGACACTTTCCTGTGCACGTTCTTTTCTGGCAAAGGTGTTACCTCTGTTAAATAGGTCGTAAGAAGTGTGCACCTGAACTGCCTTATTAGGCCAAACTTCCCATACTGATCATGCTACTGAATGCCAACATCAATGGGCCGATTTGATTTTTTATTTTAATCATGACAATAGCTACTTGGTATCATTCCAGATTGGGTTTTTTATTCTTCTTCTTTTTATTTATTTCTCTAAAAATCTCTTTTCAGTTTACATGCCCAATTCCAGTTCCCCCTCTCTCTGCTCTTCCTGCTCCCCCCACCTTCTGCTCACACCACCACCCCCATCCACTCCTCGGAGAGGATGAGGCGTCCCATGAGGAGTCAAAAAATACTCTGACACATTGCTTTGAGGCAAAACCAAGTCCCTCCGTCTTATATCTAGGCTGAGCAAAGTATTCCTCCAAAGAGAAAGGGCTCCAAAAAGCCACTTCTTGTATCTGCTGTTTTGGTTGCCTATACTTAGGGGTTTTATTCTAAATATCTTTGCCCAAACTAATTTTATTTATCTGTAATTGCATTTTGCTGGTGTTTCCTCTTTGTTTTAGATATTACAGTTCACTCTTGGGTCCATCTTGAATTGATCACTCTATAGGAAAAAATCAGAACTTAGTATAGCTGTTCTGTTGGTTGACCCACCTTGACAGGACTATTCTTCCTCCACTCTGTGTTCTTAGCACCTCTGTTGAAAACTCATTGTCTGTTGCCATTAAGATTGATGTCTGTAATTAATTTTATATTAATCTCTTCACTGGTGAATTGATAAATTTTTGTAGACTCTAATATCGGATATTTAAAATTTCTCATTAAAATATCCAAAAGAGGATTCTCTTTCATACACATGATTTTTTATTCATGTATATTGCTTATATATTCATTCACTGAATTTTAGCTACCTTCACTTGAGTGCTAAAATTCCTTTGCTAAGATTTTTGGGGAACTTTTAGCATTTAGTCATTAAATGTAATAGTTACTATGAGATATTGGCAGAATTCCAATCATAGTAAAATAATGCTTATTCCCTAGTTGACTGTGGATTTTTATCATGAGTGTCTATTTCTGGCCAATACTTTTTCTCCAGTCAACAATGTATTCTTTCCCCTCCACATTAGAGATAAATGGTGAGTTGTGTTGGCACATTTGGATGTTACTGTGACTGTGTGTTCATGTGTCAACCCTGACCTAATCACGTTCTCCTCACAGTCTTAGGTTCTTTCTGCTGGAAATATAGGTTTATTTCCCGCCTAGATTAGGGGTGGCCTGGCCTGTAACAGCCTTGCATGCCCTTTTGTGCTTAGACATGTAACCGTGGCTATTACAGTCTATTTCCAAATGAATGGTGGTATTTTCATCAATTCTTGGGTTTTATTTAATAATCCTAATATCATTATTTTGCTGCAGTTCTTAATTTAGAGGTTTAATTTCACTAATACACTTTGGATCTTTTCAGACTTTGCATTTTGATCTTCATCTTAGCTTTCACATTTGTCCTATAGAAGCTGTTTGTAAAAATCCTCCATTCCTCTTTTTTTATGGTCATATAACTAACAACTATGCTTCCTTCACTCTTTTTATACTGACAGAAATATTTTTTTTGCAAAGGTTGGTCAATTTCGTTGATCTTTTAAAGCACTGCTGTTTGCCTCTCCTCTCTCGCTATTGTATATTTTTGTCCATTTGACTAATTGAGATTCATCAATAAGCATTAACATATGCATGAAGTTCAGTTAGATACATAACTTTCTTATTCATATACAATTACCAAAATAGAATGAGTAAAGACCAATGAAAAGATGATACATATTTTCCTGAAGCATTGTGTGGGCCTGATCATATTCTTATTATAGAAGATATTTTAAATAAGTATTTGTTTCTTTTATAATAGAGGGTGCATTCTCTGACGATTGTAATGAGTAATAGTTCTTTGAAAGAGCATCCCAGGCTGCTGGATTGTATAGACTCATCTCTAGAGCATCCTGGGCTGGTCGGTTGTATAGACTCATCTCTAGAGCATCCTGGGCTGATGGATTGTATAGACTCATCTCCCAGAAAACATCAGGCTGTCAGATTGTGCCAAGGTGCAACACTTAGTGCTTCGACCATTCTCTATCTCAGGAGTTACACACAGCAAATGTTGCAGACATGTGAACTTCTAATGTCCTCTGTTTAAATCTTAGTTCTGATTAACTCAGTTACATTTTTACCAATAATTTATCTTCTAAATATGACACCTAATATGCTTTTTTTCAGAATTCTATCACATGACAGTAAGAAAAATCACTAAAACTAAAAGAGAGATGACTAGGGTAATACATGAAGTGAAAAACGAATCGAATATGTCTCGAATAACATAACTAACAGTCTCTGCCAGGATACCAAATAGAAAACACTGACTCCAAAAAATATTTTTAAACTGTGTTTTAAATTTAGCAAGTGATATCATTTATTAAACTTCCAGCAATTGTTAACAAAGTACTGAAATAATTTAAATGAAATCGGGCTAAGATAGTCAATAGATAGCTTCGTAATTACCAAAATATATGGAAATTTAAGAATATACTTTCTAATTCAAGCTGGAATTCACTGGAATATCCTGTATCATCTATTATATAAATCAGTCTGTACAGTCTAATGAAACAAGAGCTTCCTAAAAACAAGCACATGTGTAACCAGCGTCCAAATCAAAAGAGAATTCTCAGAAACTTTGCCATGCCTTAGCAATACATTTCAGCATTTTGGAAAGCAGAATAAAACCTGAATTAAATAGTGAAAGTATAGTATATTATAATTTGTGGGGTGCAGATAAAACTAAGGTTAGAGAAAAATAATATCCTAAACTTATTTTAATGAAAACTATCTGGAGAAATGTGTCTCCTTAAAGTATCTGCTCCAAGAAGATAGGAAAAAAACATAGCGAGGAAAATTAAAAAAAAATAAATCTCTAAGAGAAATGTGAAGTCACAATAGAGAAATAAAGAAAAAGTGTGGATTTGAAATGGAATTAGCAAAAACTGTGAACTGCTCTGAAATGTTCTAACTTTTCCCAAAGAAGATAGAGAATGGCTGTTTTGCAATGAAGCTCCGCAGCAGGCAGGGAGGGACTTGAAAACACTTCCGCTCGGCCCTCTGCTTGGCACAGCATCCACCTCTCTGGGAAATACGAGGCCATCTGCTTCCCTATGCAACTATTCCGACAGCAGCTAGTCTGGAGAGGATGACGGAAAGTGCTCGTGCTTAAGAAATCAAAGTGATTAGAGTTTTAATGCCTAGTTTCTTGAGTTCTTTATATATTTTGGAGATCAGA